>JADWQK010000583.1:3000000-3239307 GCA_017933935.1 Sesamia nonagrioides | reverse complement strand
CACGCCGACAAAGTAGGTAGTCAAATAAAAAAAAAGATTTATTTCGTTCCCATATATGTAGTGGGGAGAGATTTTTTTTTTTTTTTTTTAAGGCACTCCTCAAAGAGGGAACTTACCGCCGCTATTGTGGCGTGCCCAAAGCAACACTACTTGACCTTTATCTAAATTCAAAATAATATCAAACAAAGATTTTTGTGTTTTTATTAATTTTTCGAAACCCTGTTTTAAATGAGAACCCTTTACGACATTAATCGAAGAACAGATATTCAAAATTCAAATCGTGAAATATTAAAGGTAACCACCTCATATAATTTTGGACGTTTTTCGCCTTTAATTTAAACCAAATCCAAGAAACATTTTGGTGTTTTGATTAATTTTCGAAATACGTTTCTAAATTAAACCACTTTACATTAATATTCGAGGAACAAAAATCCCGTACATTTAAAATTGAGTTTGTGAAATATTAAAGCTAGAACGATCCAATATCGGTGTAGGTTGAGTCGAATAAATTCAATCTAATCCGAATATGCGAAAGAACTGTCAGGGAACCGCAAAAGGCAAACCCGTATAAATTGGGGAAAATATGAGAGAGGCCCACGATAAAGTTATATATATATTATGTATGGATAATATTTGAAATCAATAAGATCTTTATTGGAAGATCTCTATATTGACTTCATTATGGATCCAATTAATGACAGATAGGCGTTAAAGATATGGTTTATGATGCATTTTGGTTCAAAAGCTTGCTAAATGTTACTATCATGTTGGTGACAGTTTCATTGCTTAACCTATACAGTATGAATCTACCTCGCCCCTTGAAGACTTTGTGCTTAACAGAAGGCTTTAGTCCCTTGAGGTAATAGGGCAGTCAATATAATAATTTGATTACAAATATTCTCCAAGTAGATACACTCAGGTTTAGATATCTACTTTAAAGTGGTAGCAAAAGTACAGTCAGCGTATTCCTATTTCTACCAAAATACCTCTTCCTATTCCTACCTAAATACCTCTGGAATATTATTGTTGAAAAGAATAACATTCCAGAAGTATTTCATAGAATTTTATGTTTCCTGAAATACTACACAATAGTGAATACATGCAACTTTTCATTTTATATTTATGATTTAAATCTAAACCAAAATCGAATGCTTTTGTCTAATTGAACGTAGAAATATTCAAGACGACACTGAAAAAAGAGAACTGGAAATTCGTTACAAGAAAATTTGAAATTCGCATACTTCGCTGGCTTGAATTAGATTTAGGTAGAGACCTTGACGTTTGATACTCGAATGGAGTATAAATAAATGTTGATCGAATAACTCCTGTCTATAAATCAAATAACACTTTCTTAATAGACTTAAATCTACGAAATAAATTGAAGTGTTACTTGGTTTAATAATACGGGAGGAGATGAAAACTAATATCCGTGAAAATAAGGACGAACGCCGACCATTTTTTTCTAAGATCCGTAAAATATTGCCGTCTTGAATCTTCGGACGGGAAGACGAAGCAGCAATAAATACGAAATTCAGAAAATCCTATAGGAATAATTTTCTGATCTCAAATCGTGATGCGGGTGGAATGAAAACATCGCGGCTAATCTCCTAAGGGAATGTTAGCATTTCATATTAGATCTTGTCTAATCCGTACTGGTGTCGAACAAATTGAATGTTTCTCCTCAAAACGTACATAGCATACTGATGAAATTAATTGAAATGGTTAGAAAATAATATTCACTATAGAAAATAACCTAACAATCAGTCTTGTCTAAGGAGTTTAATGTGGATGATGATGTGTGTATTTAGTTTGGAAATAAACCCTGGCTGTGCAATAAAAATCACTGATTATTATTATTTTATTTTATAATAAAATGCTCAAAAGGGTGTTTTTTTTTTAAACTGCTCTAAGTACATCAGTTTAAGTCATGATTAAATAATATGTTTCTTAACGCTTATAAGTTGGTCCGTCTGTAATATCCTGTTCATACGGATCAATTGTAGTTCATTTCAGAACACTGCAAACTTGAAAACCATTTGAACCGACTGAACAGACTTGAAAACAATAATTGTATTTTAAATTCGAAGTATTATTGTAGATCAACAAAAATTGTTCAACCAAAAGCGAACGGCGTGAACCCGCTGTAATATAAGTAGGTACCGTTACGTTTCGATCCAATTATGTGGTCGCCACTAAGGTCCGCTTACCGGGAAATTACAGAAAGGGAAGTTATGTGGTCAGGAATAGGTCCTAATTACTACTTCGTTTCTTGGAATAATTTATTCCTTTGGCTATAAATTACTAATAGTAATGAGGGTAAACCACCTACAATGCTGTTGTTTGACTTACCATCAATTAAGGTACTCATTATATAAGAAACCGTGGCCCTGAGGCACAGGTACGTAAAGGAACACGGGTAAGTATTAAGCGCTCTACACACCAAAGGGCCCGGAGGCATATGTCGGCAACATTTTGCCGGCGGGCTAGGTTGGCGGCTTCAGTCATTGCAAGTCGTAGAACTTTGCCGGCGGCATGTCAGCCGGTCGACATCAGCAACTTATTTGGCAGTTAAAATACTAGCACGTCACTATAGCTGAAATGTCACCGGGCACGCCGGCGCGTGTCGGCGGGCAAAACGCGCTGCTGAAGGTTGCCGACATGCTTCTTTCAACATAAGCCGCCGGTTGTGTCGGCGGGTTGTGTCGCCGGGGGGCTTTGGCGTGTAGTGCGCTTTAGTCAGTAAAAGTCTGACACCACCCAGAGCGGGAGAGGTCATTTGATGACTTCCCATCCAAAAAAATAAAGAGGTACTCATTATATCGTAGGTGCTTAGCCTTGCCCGTTTGTACGTAACCCTAACGGGCATAGGGCATAGACAGATATAGTCTTGGTTATATGTCTAAGACCTACATATATCTGTTTATCTCTCATTATAGGCTCACAGACTTTATTTCGTGAAGCGTAATAGCTAGACAGTTGAACAGTTTGATTTTTTTAATAAATTGGTAAGGGATAATTAAACAATGTAATTATTTATAAATAAAGTTTTAAAAAGAAATTGTTTATCTTTTTTTTTCAAAAACTAATTTATTATAAGCGATGGGATAGAACAAGGAAACGAGAAATTTCGTGAGGAAGTCACGGGCAGAAAAATAAATTGTCAAAATAAAATTGTAGTCAATTATTATGGAAATAAACTTTTAAATACTGTCTGTATTTAAAAAGTTTCAAAATATAGTCTCGATGTTAACTCACTGACTCTTTTTGTATTATAACTTTTGAAAGATTCAGACTGTTTTGCGAACATTCTTAAAAATACGTTAATTGGCATCGCCACCCCGTGCCACCCTGTGCCCACCATTGCCCATTACATGCCAAATGTGTCACCCTTTGTAAACTCTATGTTCTGTAATTTATATGCTGTACGTAAAGAGTATCTGATTCTATCCTATAACAGGGATGTTTCCTGGGTAAAAAAATGGATTCTATTTAGTCCGTCATTCACATTATAGAAAAATATTGGATACATATATTTTGTTTTATCAAATCAATAAAAAATGACAAATATAAAAGGCATCAAAGATCAGGAGTGGTGGCTGGAGACCTCACTCCTCGCTAAAAAGTGTAGCGTGCAGTGACGTCACACGAGTTTTCAACGCACTGAGTCGTCTTCATTTTTTGTTTATATGAAAAAAGAAAAAATACGTGTCTATTATTTTTTGGAAATCTGCCTGACAGACTAATTAGCTTTTTTTAATCAGCTACCCTATACCTTTGATCTTGATTATTAATCTTTTTTAAAAATTAATTTTACCAACGATTGTCCAAACAGTAGATTTGCATTTGAATGAAAAGAAATGCATTCTGGTGAACCTTTAACAAAAAGCAATAAAACAAAACGTCCACGGTAGAATCGAAGAGGTAGTGAAAGCAAACAACGATTGTGAAGCCAAATAAAAACAGGCTACATGGCCGGGAATGAATTGAATTTTTGTTCAGAAATGAGGAAAGTTAAGTGGCAATGGGCGGGGCAGATTGCTCGTAGTACCTATAATAGCTGATGGGGCAGTAAGGTTCTGGAGTGGGGGCCACGTAACCGAAGACAGAGTACGCTCTGTCCCTGAGGCCCCCAACAAGGTGGACCGATGACCTGGTGAAAGTCGCAGGAAGCCGATGGATGCGGGCAGCATAAGACCGTTCAACATGGAAAGCCTTGGGGGAGGTCATTGTCCAGCAGTGGACAAGACGAAGAAGTAATACTAAACGGAAAAGTATAAGATTCATCATCATCAGCTTATAGCAGTCCACTACTGGACATAGGCCTCTCCTATTTCACTATTTTTCCATTCAACTCGATCTTCGGCAACTCTTATTCTGTTACTACCAGCCATCCTTCAAATATCGTCACTCCACCTTGCCGGAAAGCATCCCACCTTACGTTTACCGATTTGCGGTATCCAACAAGAGTAAAAGATTGGATGATGTAGGTATTTGAGTGGCATTTTCTTAATTGAACCTCAAGCAATTTTTATTTCGCATCCCAAAAAAGCTACCCATACCTGTCAAAGATGCAACAAATTCGTCTGCCCTGAACATATAATTTATTTCTGTAGCGTTAGTGTTACGTAGATGACGGTGCTAAACTATTAGCACCAAATAGCATAAAATTATGAAATATAAAGCACACCACAGTTGTCACTCCAAAAAAGTTAAAATTTATGTGTTTTTGAATTAGTCTTTTTTGTTTTTCTATCAACGTATTCGTAGAAATTGAAGTTTTTGATGTAAACTTTTACTGATTTCTCAAATACCTAAATCTAATCTATAAAGAACTTTTTTTGTCTCGCATAGTATTGTAATTTTAGAAATATTCTTCTAGTTAAACACAAAATTGCTCTTAATAACATTGGAATGGTAAAAATCAGATACGGTTTAAAATTCGGGTAATTATTTGAGGTCGTTGTACCTATTTTCTACCATGCTGACTTTTAATACTCTCAAATAAGTTTTATTTAGGAGGTCCAAAAATACTACATAGCCAAGTACTGCGACCTCGCCTAACAAAAGGTTCATTGATTTAAACCAGTAAGCAGTAGTAGATACTAAAACCGGTTTTTAGTTAATCATTAAATTAAAAATCCGTCCATCATTAAAAGAACCAATAAATTTTTAGGGGATCAGATAAAAGTTTTCCCTATTTGTATGTAGGTATACGATACTGCGACGGAACGATTAAATTAAAGTTTAGCGAAGCAAATAAAACCGAACGAATTTAGGAAAATTCGGGAGTTGGAAGAGATTTATCGTTTCAATGCAGAATTGGAATTATATTAGATGATAGTAACGATGTAATGGATGTTGGTTTCGTGGTTTGTATTTTCTACCTATCTTTGGTATTAGAAAAAGAATTACATAAAATCCAAACTAACACGCCATTTCAATTTTAAAAACAATTCCAATTGGTTCTCGGTAAGGCCGCTTAACATCGGCTGCCGGCAGGAGATTTACCACCCACCAGACAAAGTCTTGCCGCCAGAAGCGATTCGTCGTGTTCCGGCATGATGTCTGGTGATACCGTACGGAGGACAGGTGGATTGTGTTGCGTTGTGCTTGTCGACTGTTTGACGTGTCGGGAGTTTGGTCGTGGAGAGTCTCCAGATCAATCTCCCTCTAGCGCAGTTTCGTTTGGTCGTGTTGGTCTTGGGTTTAACATTGCATCACCATTTTTTTTTTTTCGGGGTGGAAATCCTCATAGGATGTCCGCCGCCCTAGGGTGGGCGACGGGGTCTGTCAGACTTTTACTGACTAAAACCACCCCGGTGTCTCTTCTATCACGAGCGCGCGTAGGGCCGCGGGAGTCTAAATTCTTCCGCAGCCCCACACTCTCGTGCTGGCCCAGTCTGCCCGGGCCTCGTCTCCGGCACGGGGTAGTGGGGTGTTAAGCTACCCCGTGCATCGCCTCAGAGGCGCGCGCTGACACTCGCGCGCGCCTCCGCCTCGGAGTCCATCGAATAGGGGGCGGGGACTTCCCCATGTCCCTCGCCCCTGGACCCATTCATGGGGGGCGGAAGAGGGCGTTATCCGCCCTTCTTCGGTGCCCGGTGCGTCTTCTGCAGCCCGGGAAGGGAGTTGAGATCTCCCTCTCCCGTTCCGCAGCTTCCTTCTGCGACATCACGTCCTCGCAGAAGGACACCACCGCATCCCACGACTCTGCGCTGCCGGCCATCCTCCGCACTACTGCCGGCAGCGTCAGGTCGCCTCCTACTTCATTTGTGAGGACACGGCGCTGCTCCTCCCAAGCTATACACTCGGAGAGCGTGTGCTGCGCCGTATCCTCCCCGCATTGGACGCAGTGGTGGCACCGGGCGTCCGGCTCCCTGCCTAGGCGACACAGGTACTTGCCGAAGCAGCCGTGCCCCGACAGCACCTGAGTCACCCTGAACGACAGGGAGCCGTGCCTTCTCCCGAGCCAGTCGTCGAGTACTGGCCGGATCGCCTCGACAGTAGCGAGGCCGGCGGTAGGGCGCATAAGCCTCTGCCGCCAGTCCGCCACCAGGACCTGACGGAGCTCCTCTCGGCGCAGCTCGATCTGCCGCTGCGCCGGACTGGTGCCCCGTGTCCGCTCTTCCTCGCGCCATCGGTACAATGGCGCGAGTACTTTCGCCTCTAGGTCCCAGGGCGGGGATCCGGCCAGGACGCAAGCCGCCTCGTAGGAAATCGTGCGGTACCCGCGGACGACCCTGACGGCCATCGCCCTCTGCGGCTTGCGCAGAATGGCGAGTGTTCCGGCCGTCAGGTCCATCACCCACACAGGGGCCCCATACAGGGCCATGGACCGCACGATTCCCACGTATAACCGCCTACAGGCGGCGCTCGGGCCCCCCATGTTGGGAAGCAACGTTGTTGGGAAGCAACGTTGTTGGGAAGCAACGTAACATTGCATCACCTCGCTCAACTGCAGTCATCCTTCCTATTCCTTTGTTTTTTAAGTGAATGACAATAAACTAGAGCGCTTCTGCATCAACGATTGCATCACTGCTTACCATCAGGCGGGATTGCGGTCGGCACTCGTTGTAATTACAAAAAAAAATCCAGATTCGGACTGGTCCGATTTCAAAAATTCTTTTGCGTTAGATGGCCCTAATCGACGAAGGCTTTGGGCTATATAACATCACGCTGCGACAATAAGGCCAGGCATAACTAACTTCACGCAGGAGCAAGAATCGCTGGCGGCCGCTAGTCCATAATATTTTCTTATATGATTTTTGATATTAATCAACAACTGTGTTTATTCATTTATGTTGTACAATCTTAACTAACAATAATTACGAGTAAGTACTGTATGTACCTACGTAACACAACGTAAGGTGCCTAATCAACTAAACCTAAACTAAAATAGAACGGTTGTACAAAAAATTTCATAAATTAATACAAGTGTGGTCTCCTGTGTTGTTGAGAACTTGCTGGCGCCGATTATTCATAGAATCGATGAGGCTGTTAAAGTTATCCTGCGGCAATTGCTCCCAATGAAACTTTAGTAAGTCCATAAGTTGTTAGGTTGTTTTCACTCCATCTAAGTCTTTTTTTTTACATATTATACATATTATAACCAGCGCTTGACCGCAATCCTGTCTGATGGTAAGCAGTGACGCAATCGTTGATGTTAAAGTGCACTAGTTTATTAAGAGCCTATTCACTGTAGCCTTGAAGACACTCAAATTGTAGTCCGACGGAAACACCGCCGCTGGCAAATTGTCCCAGTCCCTCGATGTACGCGGTATAAAGGAGGAGGCGAAACGCTACGTCCGGATCGTAGTGGTGTTAACAACGTAAGGGTGGAAACCAGCCGTACGACGGGTCGTCCGCTGGTGGAACGGAGATGGGGGAATTAAATCATGCAATTCCCTCGCACACTCCCCGAAATGCCTCCTCATCCCTCGCAGTCCTTTAAAACTCGAAGTTTTTTTTAAAGTATGCACCCATAATATATATTAAGACCAACATACGTTGGTTCGGCAAATGTGCACCTGTAGTAAATAAAACAAACACAAAAATAAACGCTTTAACAACTACAGAAATAAAGATTGCAATTTAATAGGGATGTATCCAAGGTATGACAGCCTCCATGGCGTAGCGGTAGCGAACGCGGCTGCTGCGCAAAGAGGCGCGGCTTCGAACCCCGCGCAGTGGAAATGTTTGTATGCATGAATATGAATATTTGCACTGGTCTGGTCGTACCTCGGAAAGCACGTTAAGCCGTTGGTCCCGGTTGCCATACGAACATCTAATGGCAGTCGTTACGGGTTGTTGGAGCCCTCAAAAGTTCAACAATTGGTCTAACTGCAATGCTTAGATATATCACCTTCGGGTTGTGGAGGTCAGACGGCAGTCGCTTCACGGAAAATATCGAAGTTTAGCAAAATCAGCAGTTGGACTGGTAAATTGGACCCCAGACTCCAAAGCTGTAAAAAGCTTCCGATGCGACTGGGATTAACGCTGAGATGATGATGATGATTGTTGCTTCAACTTAATTGAAGCCGCAATTAAATTGCACCGTTGAAATCAGTCTTAAATCCAGAATCTACCAAAAATGCTTTTATAACTAAAATTGGAGTAATAAATTCAAAATCACACCCGAATCATAAATATTCTTTATTAAATACAAAAAAAAAAAAATTCAACAAAGGCTTAGCTATATTATTAATTAAAACCATTTTTATGGTCGATCAATATCGATTCGCATATACAATCAATTATTTACTTTAAATAAATTATTTAAACCTACAAAGCCTATGTTAATATTATCTGTTTACATTCTGACATGAGAATATTCTGGTTCACAAGATATGACCACCAGCCTATTGCAGGGTTAGTAGAATAATAAAGGGCCAATTTCGTAAATCTACCCCCACCCTGAACAAAGGTAGCCAGTGTTATTACAACCTCGACATTTCATAATGGTATTGAAATATTAACGTAGCTACGTTAATATTTCAACACTATGTTCTAAAATAAGTTACGTAACCGTTTACGTATTGTTACTAACACACAAATTCATACCTGGCATCGCCTCATGGGGGTAAGCGGAAAATATAGCACGCTATCTGCTGTGATTCTTACATACACCTTTGAAATGAAATCGTTTATTAAGCATGTTTATTTTTATTTTATTTTTTTTAACTAGATGAAGCCGGCATTTCCTAACTGACTACCTCTGAGAAGAAATAGCCAAAACAAACTCAGGGATCATCGTCTTTTTTCAAGTCCAGACATTAAAAAAAAAATGTTTACAATAATTTACCTTATAATTACGCATATTGCTTAATAACAATGCTTAACAGAGCGAGCAGCTCAGTCCCAAGCTTTTTTGTCTTCTAAATAATCTGTGATGTTATAATACCCCTTTTTGCAAAGTTTGGCCTTTATATGGTTCTTAAATCGTTTAATGGGTAAGTTTCGAATGTCCATGGGAAGCTTGTTGTAAATGTGTATACATTGACCCATGAACGAGTTGCCTACTCTGTGGAGACGAGTGTGATGTACAGCAAGATTGTGTTTGTTCCTGGTATTTATATTATGAATATCGCTTATTTTCTTAAAATTCGAGATATTTTTATGAACATACATAAGATTTTCAAATATATATTGTGAAGCTACAGTCAGAATGTTCACCTCTCTGAACTTCTCTCAAGAGAATCTCTAGGACCAAGGTTGTAATGGCTTTCACTTCTACAATCACTTTCTTTTGCTACGCTAACATTTAGCTCTAGATATGTTTAAAGTTTCAACTGGAACAAATCTTTATAATATACAACGTTACTTTTTGTTTATGCTAAATATAATTTCCAATCATTTTTATCACATAAACTTGTGGGAGGCTTATAAACACTACATCTTTCGGTACGCGGTCATCACTATAGACGCTTATGGTCCCACGGAACGGCTACACGATTAAATTAAGCCAGAGCCACATCCATTTCCAACTCTTCTAATTCAATTTGGAATTCTTTTAACCCACAATTCTTTTCTAAAAAAGAAAGTATTCTCTGATTGATTTTACAAAATTCATGACGAACGTATTACTTTCTTGAAGCTGCATCTGAAATTCAATGCATGAACAACCTCAGCTTTCAATGAAAACCGAGGCGTTCCCCAGAGAAATGTAGGTACGATGTTATTATGACTAAGCTTAATCACAAAATAAAATGTTTGGCGAAAAAGGATTTGCAGGTCGCTGTGAAGAATGTAATAAATGTGTATATTGGCTCAAAGTGTTGTCTATAATAATAAAAAAAAAAAAACATTGAAGGTTTATTACATAGCGCCTGATGGGGATCGAACGTACGACCTAAACCTTGTAAGTCGCAGTTGTTCAATGCTACCTTTGAACAGTGATTCAGCATTTCGGCAGCGGACGCGCGGCCTACTTCAAATATTGTTGAAATTGCAGATTTCACGTATAAAATACCAAGACGTTTGTACATTTGTGAGTGTTGGGAAAAAGTAGTATATAAGCTGTAATATTGTGTAAATAAATCAGATTAGAATTTATTCTGGTCTCATTACCCCTCACTGTGGCCAAGACACCCTTAGCCATCTCTGATCAGTCCTGTGAGTCTGCTGGACTGGCAGTGAGTTCACCCTTACCTGGAAATCCTACCTACTATCCGTCTGTTACCTTAGGTCTCTTGGTGCAGACATCCCGCACTTATTTATATATTTATTTATTACAAACTATATGGTAGGTCAGGGCTGTAGGGCTTATAGGACTTAGGGTCGTAGGGACTGTAGGGCTTATAGGTCTTAGTTTAGGTTCTGTTACCTTTCCATATAGGTGCATGTACTGCCGCTAATAAGGGTGGCCGTACAGCGGTCAATACCACTAGGCCACCGCTTTGTGTAAATAATTTCATCACCACTGCTCTCAAAACGGTGAAGTAAAACATCGTGAGGAAACCGGCATGTCCTAGAGCCGAAAACTTCGAAGACGTGTGACATCTACCCGCACTGGACCAGCGTAGTAGATTACGGCCCATTCCCTCTCACCGAGAGGAGGTCTGCGTCCCAATAGTGGGAACATTATAGGCTGATTATGTTATGTTATGTATACTTTACTTAACCCGCAGTGTGGTATAAGATATTTATTATTGCGTGAAATTAAACAAACAAATGCTTTTTGTACGTAATCAAAGTATGTGATGTACTATCAGCTGTAGAAGTCCATTCCCACCTTAAAGACTACTGTCGCCTGCGCTAAACCGGCCACGCACACCACCGCATTATTTTTTTATCGCAGTCTTCGTCTTTCTTTAAAGTAATGCAAAATTTCGTTACTTCATTTGAAGTTAAGTTAGCGGCCGCACTTAACAATGGTGCTATCAAAAGCGAGCGATTGTAGGTTCGATCCTTATTATAGGCAACTCTTTTTGTTGTTTCATATAATTTAAAATTATGATAATTGATTTGTATTTTAAAGTAAAAATGTTTGCAAATAATATTTAAACAAATAGGAAAATTTATTGAATATTTATCCCAAAAAAAGGGTTTTATTATATGTTTTAGTTTACTATAGGGGTAATATAATAAAAAATATATAAAAATAAAACAATAAGCATATTATAATACAATATATTATAAAGTTATATATTATTCGGTATAGATATACTTATACTAACAAATGAAACAAACGTTGAAACGGCAGCATTGTAATATTTTATATAAAAGTAATCCTTGACAAACTTATGATATTGTTATGGTAAAAAATACAAAAAACATTTTTGGTTGTTAGATATGAAAATTATAATATTAATACGTATATTATGATTAAAGAGGTTATAGCTTAATTATTCATTTTCTTAAAGAAAAGAGGATTGAAGCTTAACCTGAATATTATTGCAATCATAAAATAATCTATACTTAGAACACATAATAGTGCTTATTACATTTATAATTTTTTTGCGTGTATAGCATTGTACTAATGCTGCCATCCTGTAGTGACTTTTTTCGGAGTTTGATGGCATGAGATTATAATCTTCAAGCGCTTTCTTAGTTCAAAAGTAAACGAACTTATTTCTTATCGAATTCCGAAATTATTGTTTTTTATAATTTACCAAAAGTAATTTGTATTGAAATTGCAAAAGGCGACATCTGTTAGCCATTAAGCCAACCGAACATATTACTGTCACTTAGCTAAATTACTTCAGAGATGGTTTAGGTTTAGAGTCCGTTATTAAGATATTTATTGGTATATATTTAAAACACTCTGTAGGACACTTCTGCACTGTTTTTGTTATAAATAGTTTTTTTTTTTGTTTAGCTCGATAAGACTCCACCAGCCTCGCCAATTTATTTTTAAACCACAAATGCAACCTATCTTCTTCGCACGATTTAAAAGTTTATTCAACGGTAAATATTGTCGTTTTGTTTCACTTGTCTCGACAGCTACCTTCGTCCTCCAACCTCTTGACCTTGACCTCCAACGGCTTACAGTATTTCTCTAAAACAATAACAATTTTATTACACACTTGCTAAAGCGATTGGTTTGCACCTTACATAAATAATAATAAAAACAACTTACACAAAAGCCGGTTTCATATGATATTTGAGATATATTGCTGCATATGCCTGCATATTGATTAAAAAGTAAAACTAATAACATAAACTGGTAACTATATGTTCACCAACCAACAACAGCTAAGTAATATTATTTGAGTTATTGTAGCTAATAATAGTTATTGTAGGTAGCGGAATATTTTTTGTGAAGTAGTGATTCAGATTCTTTTAAGTCTACCGTCATCTTTTTATAATGACTCTAATATAGAAAAAATCTTAAAAGAAAGTATCATCTTTAAGTTGTAGATCGGTATTTTTAGATATTTTTGTTGTCAGCATTCATAACTCACCAATAAACATTTAAAAAATATTTTTGTAAGTTATTAGATTTGAACTCGAACCACCTTGAACGCCTATCAAGGCGAAAACCGTTAGGCCATTGAAACACTTACTGTAGACGTTGAAATTAGTAATTAGTACCTAACAATCATAAGCGGGCAGCAAGTGTATGAGTGTGTATCAAACTTTATTATAGAAGAAGGTCGTAACTACAACTAGTATTGCTTGGCCATAGTTTTGTGAGATTGCAACTCGACTTTTGGTCTTGACTGTACAGACGACAGCAAATTAAGCTACTACAATCTGTCAGATTTTCTTTTAAGATTTTCAACTTTATCTCTGAAGCATTAACACTAGAAAGATAACGTGCGCCTCAGAGGAGCCCGCAAAATACATATTTAACCGCAATTTTGTTATCGATGCGCGTACAAGCTTGTATTTCCTAGCCAATTCAGTCGTTGGTCAACACTTCCAAGAGACGGCTGCTACTGTTCGGTAAGTACCATAGTTTTGCTGTTAAAGCGAAGTGTTACGCTCGGGAGGCGCATGTTTTTCTTTTGTGTAACTTTTGCTACTTTCATAGTGAATTTGTTTTTGTTATTTTTACCAACGTAAGGTAAGTAATAAAGGTTGTTCGTTTTACCACATAAATCACTCACTTTTATTTAGTAAATGACACTATAAATAATTTTAAAAGTCCAATGAAAAATGCGCGTAACACTCATCTTAGGTTTCCCGTCAAAACTCCCATGCTAATACTGGTTTTGAGACTTTCAGGATTCTGACAACCTATAACGACTCAAAGGTCTACTGATGACAGCTGGGACCAACGACTTAACATGCTTTTCGAGGTACGGAGGGGTCTCTGTATGTAAAGATCACCCATACACAGACCGCGGTAAGCGTAGCTTAACCTGGTCGATCAACGAGCAGAGTAATTGCGTAACACACTTTCAGTAGCAATGAATGGGACAGCCTCCGTGGCGTAGCGGTAGCGAACGCGGCCGTTGCGCAGGGAGGCGCGACTTCGATCCCAGCGCAGTGAAAATATTTGTATGCATCAATATGAATATTTGCACTGGCCTGGGCGTACCTCAGAAAGCATGTTATGCCGTTGGTTGCCATGTTAAACTGCAATGCTTAGCTATCACCTTCAGGTTGTGGAGGTCAGACGGCAGTAGCATAGGCAGTACGTAGTGCTTAGCAGTAGCAGAGGACACACACACACACACACACACACACACACACACACACACAGCTAGACAGCTTTTCAGCTTTGTAGTCTGGGTTCCGCTTTATCAGTATAAAGCGGACCACAGACTCCAAAGCTGAAAAGCTACGGATGCGACTGGGATTAACGCTGAGATGATGATGATGACTATCAGTAGCAATGGGTTTCATTTTGACAGTTCAACAACTTTCTTTGCGTCATTTACGTTGAGCGTACACATTTTCCGCACAAATAGAGGCAATGAATTATCAATTGGTTTCAAAATATTGTTCAATTGATAGTACGTACTAATAATGAGTTACGCAATTAGGGTCCTGTCAGCCACGAGCACCACCCTTTTTCAAATACTTACTTACATAATAATATTTTAAACGGTTAGATTTCTAAATATTTTTTATGTTAATAATAAAATTTCTTCTGTCTAGAATAGTAGTATATTTACAAACTATTTTTGGAACTAACTGTATATGTAGGTTTTATTATATTAATATTACTAAAATAGATCCAGACAGACATAGGCAGGGGGTAACATAGATACGTAGAGATCAAAAGTAGTCGTTTTATTTTTACCTAACAGAAGATACTTAAATAGGCCCTTCACAATTACGCCAAATAGGCCAATCACGACGGGGTCATGAATAGGTCACAAGGATTATGTGGAAATGATACATACTCTTAGTACAGCAGTAAATAATTGCTTATTTTTCAGTATATCATACTTGTTATCGGATCATCAATGACTGATGGAACCTCTATCAATCAGTATAATAGTTTGTACAAAGATCAAAGAGATGCTTTTATTAGTTGAACATAAAATATAATAGGATTACTACTTGTTTACCCCATCGTTCTATAAAGTTAAGCCGCGTTTCTTGCCGTCGCACCATGGATAACCACTAACCGAGACCACATCGCTCCATTGTTTAGAGAGCATATTCACGGGGCTGGTTGTCATACGAAAACTTAGTTGTAAAACAAAATCCAATGTCCGAATATTTGATTACAGAGAGCAGTATGATCGGATGAAAACCAAGAAAATGTGTTCCTGACTCAAGTCAGTATAACAATAGGGATGTTTTCTGGATAAAAAAAAATGATTCTATTTAGTCCGTCATTCAGATTATAGAAAAATATTGGATATGTATATTTTGTTTTGTCAAATCAATAAAAATGAACAAATATAAAAGATATCAAAGATCAGGAGTGGTGGCCGGTGACGTCACTGCTCGCTAAAAAGTGTAGCGTGCAGTGATATCACACGAGTTTTCAACGCACTGTGTCGTCTTCTTTTTTTGTTTATATGAAAAAGAGAGCAAATACGTGTCTAGTATTTTTTGGAAAACTGACTGACGGACTAATTATTTTTATTTAGTCAACTATCCTATTGAGGTAAGTACCTAGCTTATTAAGATCAAATTCGCAAAATACGTATTCTATTGTGTGTAATGGACAGGTGTCCAAGAATGCGTACTATTTTCTGTTTCGTCGCGATGTAGGAATAGGAACTTCAAAAC
The DNA here is from genome assembly GCA_017933935.1 of Sesamia nonagrioides. NCBI lineage: Eukaryota > Metazoa > Arthropoda > Insecta > Lepidoptera > Noctuidae > Sesamia > Sesamia nonagrioides. The sequence goes on along the minus strand of JADWQK010000583.1, from coordinate 3,223,671 downwards.
CATAGACGACTAAAGTAAGTACATGTTTTTGCAAGTGAACAACATATAAAGCACTACAAAACTCTCATATTATTTCAATAAAACTGGCACAATTCGTAACATTCATATTTTTATATTTCGTGTCCGACCTACTGCATAATAAATCTGTTAGATGGCGTTATTCGCTCGTCGTCCTTATGCGCCATTATTGTATTATTAAACATCCCACGTTATTTCAGTTGATACTTAAATTTTTATAATTGACTGTTCGTTACAGTCGGGGAGAGGTGTCATTGACCTCTCTCCGATTGTAAGGAAGAAGGGTAAAAAAGAATTGTTATGATTATTGGATATTTTTTGCTCCTCTTGTATTGGCACGATATGTAACAGACACGTTGCTATGACGACTAACTCATAAAGGCTTCCGAAGATGTCTATGGAAACTTGATAGAAATTGTTCTACCAGAATTACGCCGCAATGTCGCGTCGACTATTTGCGGGAAACTCATAATGTTACCTCTTCCTTTACCCAGTGATAAATGTAAAATAGGTACTATCAAATAAACTTCTACGTAAGGTCTTGTTTAATTTACACAACTTCGAACGAAATAAACCTATTTCATTTGAACGTAAACGTAATTGTACGAGCTTACGTATAGTAGGCGAAACTCCTTCGATGAAACATTTTACTTCACTTCACTATCGTGAAACTTATGTGTTTATGTGTGTATGCTATTCGAATTTGATTATACACACACATAAACACATACATTTCACGATAGACGTTCTTAATTTAGGGTGCAACCGAACTGAACACAAATCAACACAAAATATCGAGTTGCATGCAATATTCACTCAGGGCTGGTCTACGTGGTATATTGGAGTGTTACAGTGTACAGTGTCTGGAAAATGGAAAATAAATGCTGGATTAATTTTCTGTCATAGTATAGCCATTAAGGTTGATTTTATTTTTGAGGAGTGGCTAGAGAGGGGCCTCGGCGCCCTCACCTTCCGCCTGACGCAGGCCCTCACCGGACACGGTTGTTTCGGGAGGTTCCTGTTCCGTATAAGGCGGGAGGAAACGCCAGAGTGTCACCGCATACCGGTTATGTTGGATAGGGAAAAAATATTGAATTCGCGTGTGCGTGACCAACCCGACACTGTGATTACTTTTGTTTTTAATTTTTGTGCAAGTATTCTGTTCATCATCAACCTTTTATCGTCCCACTGCTGGGTACAGGTCTCCTCTCATACAGAGAAGGATTGAGCGTAATCACCACACTTGCTCAATGCGGGTTGGCGATTTCAGACTTATGAAGTCCAGGTTTCCTCAAGATGTTTTCCTTCACCTTCAGTCATTGGTGTCCAAGATATAATTAGAAAGTACATATAACTTTAGAAAAGTTACATTGGTACTTGCCTGTCCTGGATTCGAACCCGCACACTCATACTTGAGAGGTTGGTGTTTTAACCACTAGGCCACCACGACTTGTTCTTAATGATATCTATATATACCAGTTAAATAGACTAGATTGTAAGGATAAAATATTTAAATACATTAGTAAACATACGTATGAGGATTTCTGAAAATATTAAAATAAAGTATCTTTTTAACACTCACTCTCTCACACTCTTTCACGCACTCCCACAAACTACTCACCGAGAGGTTAACACTCCACACAGCTTTTGTTTGTTTTGAGTTTAATTTTTCTATCTCTGTGTAATGATATATCTTTTATTGTGAATATGTATAATTAAGCTAGTATTTTAATGTATCACCTTAAGGAAGAACGCTGATGTCTGAGACACAGATATTTCTTTATCTAGTTCAGACACGGATGCCTTCAGTAAAAATTAAGAAAATTTGAATGTGGCCATATATCTGTACAAATTTAACATGTTTTTTGTGTCCAATAAATTTTATTATTATTATTATATCAGTTTTCAGTTCTGTTGGTCAGTCTCACGGCTGTTATTTTATTTGTCTACATACTTAATTTTGCTGAACGATTTAGACGCGTACTACCCTTGTTAAGTTCTACCCTTGTTGCAATACCTGTCCATGTGTAAACCGCCCTCCGTTTATAGAACAAATGTTAACCTAAACACTAATGAAACATTAATCAAATGCAACCGACTAGGGATTGTAAGTGAAATTACACCCATGCATATTACATGAGGAAGGTCTTAACGGCAGTGAAAGGATTCGGCTATGACAGGTATGATGAGGACAATGTAACGTGGCGCGACAATAAGGGTGAGGTTTAACCTTGTGCGTGACAAGCTTTACAAGATTTATGTATTCTGATGTGAATCAGTCATACTATTCTGTAAAAACCGTGATTACTAAAATGAAATGGAGGTCAGACGGCAATTGGAGATCAGACGGCAGTCGCTTCACGGATTTTTTTTTATAATTTATAAACCAGCGCTTGACCGCAATCCCGCCTGTTGGTAAGCAGTGATGCGATCGTTGATAGTAAAGCGTGCTAGTTTATTAAGAGCCTATTCATTCTAGCCTTGAAGAAACTCAAATTGTAGTATTACGGAAACACCGCCGCCTGCAAATCGTTACAGTCCCTCGACGTACGCGGTATAAAAGACGAAACCCTTTGTGCGTGTCGGACTCACGCACAAAGGATTCCGTACCATTGATTTATGAAATTAAAGGATTTAAGTTATTTCTATGAAAGATTACGCGGTAATAAGCGATTTACGATTTACGAGGTATTAAAAAAAACTACTTACTAAATCTCGTTCAAAACAATTTTTGTTGGTAGTTTTTATAGTAATGTACATCATATTTTTTTTTTTTTCATTTTCTTATTTTAGAAGTAAGTGGGGGGAACTTTTGTCTATTTACTTTAGAAGCGTCTGTCACGCAAACTATTCGGTTTAGAAAAAAATATTTTAGAAACCTCGATATCATTTTTGAAGGTCCGTTCGTGTGTGGAGTACTGCAGCCACATTTGGGATGGTGCTGCCAAGTGTCACCTGGCCACTTTGGATTCAGTGGAGAGACGTGCAAAGAGGCTGATTGGTGACCCTGATCTAACTCAAGTTGGTCTCCAAAGCCTAGAGCACAGGCGTAGAGTAGCCAGCCTTTCGGTGTTCTATAGGATGCATTTCGGGGAGTGTGCGAGGGAATTGCATGATTTAATTCCCCCATCTACGTTCCACCAGCGGACGACCCGTCGTACGGCTGGTTTCCACCCTTACGTTGTTAACACCAGTACGATCCGGACGAAGCGTTTCGCCTCCTCCTTTATACCGCGTACATCGAGGGACTGGAACAATTTGCCAGCGGCGGTGTTTCCGTCGGACTACAATTTGAGTGTCTTCAAGGCTAGAGTGAATAGGCTCTTAATAAACTAGTGCGCTTTACCATCAACGATTGCGTCACTGCTTACCATCAGGCAAGATTGCGGTCAAGCGCTGGTTTATATTATGTAAAAAAAAAAACCTATCCATAGATACCCTACACGTATGTGTTTGATGAAAAAAAAAAATCAGTTGTAAGTATGGGGAGCCCCCAATACTTATTATTATTTTTTTATTTTTGCATCAAAATCTCAGTTCAGTTCACATAATACATCTACCTACCACGTTTCAACAGTATAGCTCTTATAGTTTCGGAAAAATATGGCTGTGACATACGGACGGACAGACAGACATGACGAATCTACAAGGGTTCCGTTTTTTGCCATTTGGCTACGGAACCCTAAAAAGGGGGTTTGGTGTGGGTTTGATTGTGCTGCTAAGGAGTTTGTTGCGCTACTTCTTCTTCCCATTTAAAGTACTAGGAAGTGGTCTGGCTTATTTACTGCTGATTGTTTATCGTTTTTTTTTTTTTGGAAAGAACCCTGTGTAAGAATTAATTTTAACTTAGGCTAATAAAGCTTTGCCGCTACTTTTTTTTTACATGTTTGCTCTATAGATAAGTCGTGGTGGCTTAGTGGTTAAAACACCTGCCTCTCAAGTATGAGTGTGCTGGTTCGATTCCAGGTCAAGCAAATACCAATGTAACTATTCTAAGTTATATGTACTTTCCAAGTACATATATCTAGGACACCAATGACTGATTAAAAGGTGAAGGAAAACATCTTGAGGAAACCTGGGCTTTAATTCTGAAATCGCCAACCCGCATTGAGCAAGCGTGGTGATTACGCCCAATTCTTCTCTGTATGGGAGGAGACCAATGCCCAGCAGTGGGACGATAAAAGTTTGATGATGATGATGATAGGTAGTAACTCTTTGTGACTGTTACATTTTCGCGCCGTAACCTCAAAAAGATTTAAACAAAACTGCGTCATGCGACCATAAGCGTAGAACGTGGCTGAGGTTAGGTTAGGAAAAACGATAATTTTTACTCCGTCAGTACGTTCCCATGGAAGAACTGTCGATCACTATACGGGCGAAGACGGGGACAAAATCGCACCTCATAAATTAACATAAATGTTTTAATTTTGGAACATTGATTTTCCACAATACATTAGCATATTGTACGGTTGTACGTACGACAATAGGCCAAGCTAACCGAAACTGTAATAGGCTGAAGGGTGACTCAACATCCAGCCTTAATGCAGTAGGGATAAAGTTGAAAATCTAATAGGTAAAGAATTTTGATAGATTGTAGTTGCATGACGAGTTGTCGTCTGTACATACTATCATAACAAAAAAAAATGAGATTATTATACTTTTAACAATGACCTCAATTCCTTTTTCAAAGGATAAAAGATAAAATATTAGTTTGCTACCAAAGCATGGCTACCAAAAATACGTCAAGTTACGTTAGCCGCGGACTAATTTGACAGGACCTTCTATTCTAAAAACCCTACAACGCGCCTGCTTCTAGCAAGAGTTTAACGTGCAGCTACAATACAAACGATTTATGAACTTCAACCAACGGGCAAGTGTCGGCCAGACATAACACCAGTCTGGTAGGTGGATGCCTTTCTCGCCCCTCTTACGTAGGTGGATGGGAGTCCAGACCCACTTTAGTTAATTTATTACTAACATTAGGTTAAGCTTTACTTGTACTCACACTATATGGATATTTTTATTTTTTAATCCGAAATAAAAATTTTGAATTAGAATTACAATTTTCTATGGAGGATGAGTGAACTTTAGACCCCTGTTCCTCATGCCTCTATAATATACAGTATGTTAAATAACAGAGGGCGTTCCCTTAAACTCGTTAATATATATCATTAATAGATTAAAATAAAAATATCAGCATAGAAAAATAAGCATAAAAAAATCCGAATAAAAAAAAAATATAATTGAAAATAAATTTGAAACCTCCTGTTTTAATTCAAAATAGTAGTCGTCATGTTTAAATAAATTGCGACGTTGCCGTCTTTCAAGTTCGCGTGTACAGTGTGTTTCATTTACATGTCAATTTAAAATTTTTATTGAATATTTTCATATTGGAAAAAAATTTAAAACATTTTGTTTTCGAATGGAAATATTTTTTTTAGCATGTATGTATGCTATACTATTTCGGGTTAACGGGAACGCCCTCTGTTAGTTAACATACTGTATAATAAAATTCATATATAATTAATTTATAAAAAAATAATAATTAAAGTAAGATTTTTCCATCACCAGATTTTCATTTAAGGAATGAAGATGTCTTTTTTTCATTTTGTTTGTATTTTTTTGCTTTTCTGGTATGTTGACGTAGCTAGCTCGTTTATGGTGAATGTCATTTCACGGTAAGTGTCATTTAATGTTCTGTGTTAGTATTGTATAAAGTCTTGTGTGTTTTTTTTTTTAAATGAACAGACAGCTGTGCTGCTCGGTAGTTTGTTTCACCACTTCTTCCCAGCTAAAGCATTTACACAGAAAGTGGCGAAAGACAATTTGCCCGCGGCGGTGTTTCCGTCGGACTACAATTTGAGTGTCTTCAAGGCTAGAGTGAATAGGCTCTTAATAAACTAGTGCGCTTTACCATCAACGATTGCGTCACTGCTTACCATCAGGCAGGATTGCGGTTAAGCGCTGGTTTATAATTTGTACAAAAAAAAAAAGACGGGTATTTTAGGGGATTGTCTTATGTAATATTGACGTTTATACTTTAAAAATGCTAATTTTCTAAACGACTTTTGATTTTGATAGATAATAATCTATAAATTTAGCACGCGTTTGAATCGTGGTCACGGACCCTGTTCACGATCGAAGCAGTTCTTTTCCTTATGATACTGAAGAAATCTTCTATGGTTGGACCCGCATTGCGGAAGTTCTGTAATTCCGGGGCTATCTCTTTTCTGTAAGACACGCGGTCGTGACACGGCGAAAAACTTAATATTTCTATACATTTTCAGCTCTATTGATATCAAAATCAATTTCCGAATACAAATAACAACGGATATAATCGCCGTTATCCACGTTCAACCAATATTCTATCATCCAAAAGCATTTTTTACGAAATAAAAGCTTGTAAAAAAACAGATTAAAACCCGCCAAAAAAAGTGATCGTAATTTTTATTGGAGGCACATGTTCCTCGAAAAACAAACATTAAACGTATGGCATAAATATCAATCAGGTCTTAAGCAATAAACAATGGGTACGTCGAATCAATATTTCACAGACTCTTTGGACCAATCTTCTAAAATTACGCCATTCCGCTTGGAGAAAAGGATTTGTGGAAACCGCTAGAACATTATTTATTTCCCGGATATTAGCAGTCACTCGCTCTGTGATTTACATAAACTGAATGTTATTTTTGCCATGAAAATACACTGTTTTTGTAACAGAGGAAATTGTTACAGAGATTTGTAATTATTCTGTTGTCGATTATCTAGCGGAAAATATTTATATTGATTTATGTTACTAGACTTTTTATGTTTAGAAATCACAATTCGAAAACAATTTTAGTTTGTAAATAATTATAAGTTTATAAAATTTATTTGGTATTATTTTATCTAGATAGTCAACCCGCTTAACCCGTCCAGTACCATGATCCTGCTCCTGCTACTAGGGCCCCTTCACGGGTACCATCGTGCCTTTCGGCTGGCCAAAGTAGCCTGTCTGCCGTCGAGTTCCTGATCCTGCTGCGTGAGACCCCTCACGGGTACTCACCGGCCTCTCTTCTGTATCTTTCGCTTCAACAATTACTGATTTATCTTCGTCTCGATCCCTCCTTTCTTTATCCCATTCCTAACGTTCATGGATCATTCTAAACTTAATACATTTTTATTAGACCAGCCATTTGCATGTTTATATGTATGCCTGTACCTACTTGTAAAGATAAACTAAACTGATTAAATCTTACTTGTTCTTGTCATTTCATTGTTTAGTTTTTTACTCGTAAAATCTTTTGTTCTCATTGTTATTCTACCTCAAAGCAAAACATCCAATAACATTCTATCCAAAAGCATCCTAAATCACACAAACATTTCCATAAAGACTACAACGAATACTTTCATGTACCTCTTTACTATATTTGCTTTGTACCAAAGGAGCTACCTCGGGAGTAAATACACGAAATATTTGTTCGAATTCATATTCCCGTGCTCGGCTTGGAATGTCGCAGTTCTCAACAAGAATCAGTCAGCCGTCACGGAGTCCCCACACGTGAGCCTTCTAAAGTTGGTTGTATTAACGTTGACGGATAGCTTGAGGACGGTGAAATTCATAAAACACTCTAATATAATAACAGCTTAATGATAAAGCGGACCCCAGTCTCCGAAGCATCCGGTCGCATCCGAAGCTTTTTCACCTCAAAAGGTGAAAAAGTTTCGGATGCGACTGGTATTAACGTTGAGATGATGACTTTATTTTAATAATAGACTTCAAAAATAGAAGGTTCTTAATTCAACTATATTTTTTTTTTGAGTTTGTAACCTCAGAACGCTTTTATTTATAAGTCAAATTAAAAAAGGTTCCAACAGTTATTAAAAACGGTCCGGTAGGTAGTTTGGCCAGCCTAGTCTATTCCAGACTATGATGGGATTGACTTCCAGTCCGTCTGGATGTAGCTAAGTACCAGTACATGTAGTGACTGATTTTCACAACAACAAAGTGTAAAATAAAAAAAGCAACCTACTTCCAGAATTCCAAATTTCGAAAGTCAGTGTAATTTTTTTATTATTTCGTGACGGGGTCCACGAAGATCGATGCTTCCTGGGTCAGGGTTGCGGGTTGGTTAAAAACGAAACCGTGGCCCTGGCGGTCGCACACGCAAGTGAAAAAACACGGGTGGGTTTTAGTCAGTAAAAGTCTGAAGGTCTGACACGCTCTTCCGCTCCGCCCAAAGCAGGAGAGGTCATTTGATGATTTCCCATTCCAACAAAAAAAAAAAAGTGTCATTATTTTGTATTTTAGTTTTTTGAAAGCGACGCAATTTTATTCACTTATATACAACCGAGTTATGAGGTAACAAACATAAAAATAAATAAAAACAGTCGAATTGAGAACCTTCTCCTTTTTTAATTTAGTTAATATAATGCTAATCCGACAAAAATATTACGACCCTCATTTCGTAGCTGCATTTAAGGAGATAAGATGAATACCTTTTTAGGGTCCTGACATCGTGATGTTTCTTATAAACAGTATTAGGTAGAGAGTCTTTTTTTTCATTCCAAGACGAGCAATATAAATAAAATATTGTAAAAAATTAAAAAAAGTGTTTCGCCAACATAAAGGTTCTACATTATTATTATTATGACACTGATTTAGCAGTGTAAATTATATAATAACTAGCGACCCGCCCGGCTTTGCACGGGTGCAATGTTGATACTAGATGATACACTACACAAAAACTGTGAACGTTATTGTATACACAAACATAGTGGTCCGGCCCGGCCAGCAGCTTCGTCCCATAATTTTAAAATATGTAATATCTTCGAAAATATCCATTTAAATCATATTTTGTACTGGCCCATATAGATCTATATTAAATCAACAATGTATTTAATGTATTTAATTGGGTAAAGATTAATGCTGTATTGCTTAAAATCATTTAGAAAATCAGCCAATATTTGTCGTAAAAAATAAATGGCAAAAAATGTTATTGTGGGATATCCATAACAGATAGACATATACCATCGCGGACTTTTCTGTAGACCTTTTCAATGTGTACAATATTTAGTACAATATTTTGATAAATCTCGTAGGGTTCAACCTGCATTTCACTGTAAAAGCGGAAAAAATTAAATTATTTACGACAACGCATTAGAAACCTCAAAAATAGTAGTAATTCTCCACTATTTAATGGATGTTATTATACATATAAACTTTCCTCATTAATCACTCTATCTATTAAAAAATCGGCATCAAAATCCTTGGCGCAGTTTTAAAGATTTAATCATACAAAGGGACATAGGGAAAGAGAAAGCGATTTTGTTTTTTAATACAATATTTGATTACTAACGACTACATAGTATTTATTTTACAAATTTTTGATGTAATTCTATTAGCAGCGCATAAGCGACGAGTCCCATGCATTCCTCTTCAATATTAAACGTTAGTCTATAAAACTCTGGCCGTATATACTCTCCTACTATAACTTACGAGCGGCAAGCCTTGCCGAGATAAATCCTTTATACATGAAAAAGGCAACCAGTCTCTTAGTGATTACTTGATTTAACGCGGCAGGACGTAATATAGAGTAATGGCGTCTCATGATGGAACATAAACTGAAATATAAAGATATCCCTTGAGTGTAGGCTAGGAATATCTGAGGAGTAAAAGAGGGTCAATTATAGGACATCAAGTATAACTAAGTATATAGAATTTTTTGTAGATGGGAAATCATCAAACCATCTCTCTAGATCTGGGCGGAACGGAAGGGCATTTCAGACTTTTACTGACTAAAACCCACCCGTGTTCCTTCACTTGCCTGTGCGCCAGGGCCACCGTTTCTTTTTCAACCGACCCGCAATTCTGACCCAGGCATTAGTTTTCGTGGTCCCCGTCACAATGTGTTGATATCTCTTAAGGCGCGCGTGGCACACGAACGCGCCGTCGACCCGGGCCACTCCACGAAGGCTGAGGAGATAGTGGAGTATCTGCGCGTCAAGTCTTAATGCACTGTGACGGTCGAGGTGTTGGAGCCGCGCCACAGGACGTACTTCAAGTCGTTCGTTGTACGTGTTCCAACGCATGATCTCGACAAGTTCCTGAAAGAAGAGCTATGGCCGAAGGGTGTTGTGTACTGCCGGTTTCGTGGCCGGCTGCGTGACACCAGTCAGCGAAACACGACGCCGATGATCCGGGTTCAGTAGTTTTTAGTTAATGTTATATTATATGTATTTATAGTATTTTAAGTTATTATGTTAATATAGTATTTTATATGTTTATATGGGCCTTGATGCCTGAAATAAATGGATAAATAAATAAATAAATGCACACCGCCCTCAAGCTCACACAAGTATATAGACCTACCGCTGTAATTTTTGGAAGAGTGGGGCATAAAAACAAATGACAATACCATCACTCACTCACGCCTTCTTCCCATGGGGGTTGGCACCAAAGATCGAAGAACGCGTGAGTCTATGCGGTTGTGATATATGTTATGGTTTCAATGAAATCCTGGTCTGAATAGTATTATACTGATGTAAAGTAAGATTTATAATTAATCATAAAAAAAAATGAAGAGTTCATAACAAAAGCTTATATATTTTCAACAATCCTTTCTTACAAGAAACGCTTTGTGTGAAGACAACTCCTTCTCATATTTTAACATTCTTAAGTCCGGATTCCAAGTTGGAAACTACCTAAAAGTGTTTCATATAAACTGCTTAAAAGTCAACGCCAACACACTTTTTTCGTTGTTTGCTGGGTATTATAATAAAACTACTTAGGGCTTCCGGAGTCTAAAAATAAGACAGTCTCCACAACCTTTTACTCTAAAGAATTTTAAGTATCGTTCAGGTCGGATTATTATCGTTGTTGTGAGAAAGGGTGCTATGTATTTTTCTTGAAACAATAAATCAGCCAAGGGTAGATATAATATCACTCATATTGCATAAACATTATAGTAACTGACACTATTCTTCAAGCAAGTGGAGGTAGATGATATATTATGGTTTTGCCCACATTATCCTAACATGTGCCCGAAAAATGAAAATGCTTTTACGGAGTGATGACATGATACATTTTATGGTACACTAGCGGCCCGCTAGCGGCCTTGCATACATAAAATTAATACACGAAAACCGTCTTAGTAGGCCGTTATTAAATGGAGCTAAAATGTTCCACGTTCTTGCAGTTTTCGAACTATTTCTGAGCGTACTGTTTCTACCGAGTGATTTTGTTCTTTGAAATGTTACTGTAGAAGAAAACCATATTATCTTTTTTTTTATTTTTAATAAACTTAAAATTAGGTTCACAATTCGTTTTAGCCGCACAACGAAAACCTCTCAGGGTTTATCTGCATGTCGGCGAGCCGCTCACGTGTTTTTAGTGATTTTGGAGGCCTTGATAGGTTCAAACATTTAAGACCGGTCAACCATCTAAGACAGAACCATGACAAGTGGAGCTTATTCTGACACAGTTATGAGTCAGGCACTTTTCGTTTAACATTTTCTGAGAAAACATTTTTGTTGTGTATTGTAATCATCAACCTTATTATCGTCCCACTGCTGGGTACAGGCCTCCTCTCATACAGAGAAGGATTGAGCGTAATCACCACGCTTGCTTAATGCGGGTTGACAATTTCAGACTTAAAGTCGAGGTTTCCTTAAGATGTTTTCCTTCACCTTGTTATCAGTAATTGTTGTCTAAGATATAGTTAGAAAGTACATATTACTTAGAAAGTTACATTAGTACTTGCCTGACCTAAAATCGAACCCGCACACTAATATTTGATAGGCTGGTGTTTTAACCACTAGGCCACCAAGACTTTTCCTTTTTTGTATGTATTAAAACAGGTAATATTTATAGATGTCAATCCCACGGGCCTCTTAAACACTGGCGGCAGAATTGAACCCAATTTTCGCTTTTTATTTTTCTCAACGTAGGTAAGTCAAGTGGGTGGCAATTACTTTCCTCGTGTATACGTTGTTTATTTTCCACGTAGATCTTAGGTGAGTTGAGTTTCTGTAAATTGTGCAATCATTTTAATAGCAAGCCGTAGTAGCAGCAACCAAATGAAACCGTTAATCATCTTAAAAGCACCGCGGGAATGCCACAATTTGTGAATTTAGAGAGAAAGCATTACAATAGCACAAATGAATCGACAGGTGTCCTTCGGAACCCTTTGACCCGAGAGACAGTAGCCCTTCTACTTTACTACAGTTTACCTAGAAAAGTATCAGCATAAGAAAGGGATCCTCGATTTAACCCAACATTTACTTCGTAAGATGGTGCGACATTTATTTGACCGACAGTGTGTTTTGTCGTCCCGTAACGCAGACACTTGGGTATGCTATGTAAAAAAGACCAGGCTGATGGATTTGAATCAACCACAGGTAACATGCTGTTAGTACAAAAATTTATAATAAAGTTTTCACGTCATATTCTAGAAAAAAGCCTAGGCTAGAGGTATTGATCTTTATATGATTGATGGTATAAATGATGCCTCTTTTATCGAATACAGGACCAAAGTATAGAAAACGGTATGTAGGTGACTATCACACAGAGCAGGCTATATAGAATTTATGTTAATTATTTCATCACCACTTCTCTCAAAACGCTGAAAGAAAATATCTTGCATAAAACAACTTATCCTAGACCCAAAAATCTGAAGACATGTCATCATCATCATCTCAGCGTTAATCCCAGTCGCATCCGAAGCTTTTTCAGCTTTGGAGTCTGGGGTCCGCTTTACCAGCCTTAACTGCTCATTTGGCTAAACTTAAAACTATCGAAGCATTGCAGTTAGACCAATTGTTGGACTTTTGAGGGCTCCAACAACCCGTAACGGCTGCCACTAGATGTTTGTATGGCAACCGGGACCAACAGCTTAACGTGCTTTCTGAAGCACGACCAGACCAGTACAAATATTCATATTCATTCATACAAATATTTGCACTGTGTAACGCGCGCCTCCTTGCGCAGCGGCCGCATTCGCTACCGCTACACCACGGAGGCTGTCAGAACTTGTAAAAAATTTGAAGACATGTGACATCTACCAACCTATACTGGGCCCTGATGATGGATTAATGAATTGAAAGTGTCCACTTCATTTCACAGCATCAGTTGTATCCTAGCGTGGTGGGAACTTTATAGGCATAGTGGAAACATTATAGGATAATTACGAGTGCATGTGCCATTACATAGAAGAAGAAGAAGACGAAGACGTCAGAAGTCTTGCCGCCAAGCGATTCGTCGTGTACCAGCATGATGTTTGGTGGTCTGAGCAGTTGTGTTGCGATGTGTGCCGGGTACGATACGCCAAATGTTGTTGGGTCGGGATTTTGTACGTGGAAGGTCTCCAGATCAATTTCTCTCTGTCTCAAGCTCGTTGGTCGTGCTGTTGGTTTTAACATTGCATCGCCTCGCTCAACTGCCGTCTTCCTTCCTATTCACTCAGTTTTTTTGAGTGAATTGGCTCTTAGGTAATAAACTAGCGCGCTTTACCACCAACGATTGCATCACTGCTTACCATGAGGCGAGATTTCGGTCAAGCACTAGTTTATAATTATATAAAAAAAGATAGTGTAAACTTCCGACTCTCCAAACAATAAATGATTACAATGAATGATTCCAATCAAATCTCAATAAGTCTACACCTAGCAATGTAAAAACAGATATAAAAGCATATAATATTATATTATTTGGGCTGTGTTCAATTGAGCCGAGATCCGAACGGATTTAATATCCGTAAGAACCTACGTAACATCTGTTTACGTAAATTACAAGAGGTTTATTTTTCTTTGTAGTTTTTAACAAAATCATGGCCCCGATTCCGTTGGCGTTACTGGCTGGTTGATAGATATATTAGATTTGTTAGAAGAAAATTGCATTCGATTTTCTGATTGTAAAAGCAAGTTATCGTAGTGAATCTAATTGTTGGTTACCCCTGGATCTTGAATAAAAATAGGTTGTTTGCAAAAGCCGATCTTGTGTAGTGCAGACCGGCAGTGAAATCAAACAAAAAAAAAAACCGGCCAAATGCGAGTAGGACTCGCACACCGAGGGTTCCGCCGTACAAACGTAGCGGTTTACAATTTATGACGCACAGCTTTCCGCCAGCGGCTTCGCCCGTGTGGAGTTCGGTTATATCGCGCTGTTTAAATTCCCCTCGGGAACATCAAATTTTTCCGGGATAAAAGGTAGCCTATGTTCTTTCTCAGGGTCTAAAGATTGTCTGTGCCAAACTTCATCAAAATCGGTTGAGAGGTTTAGGCGGGAAAGCGTAACAGACAGACAGAGTTATTTTTACCCGACTACGGCAAAGCAAAAGGAGGGTTATGATTTTGACAGGCTATGTATGTATGTATGTATGTATGTATGTATGTATGTATGTATGTATGTATGTATGTATGTATGTATGTATGTATGTATGTATGTATGTTCATCTGTTCCCTCGTAACTTCTAAACTACTTATTCGAATTCGATAAATGACATATCATTAGAAGCGTCTTAATTGTCTGCTGGTTATAGGCTATATGGAGTTTCACAAAATCTAACGTGGCGCCCTCTAGCGGACGAAATATACAGAGTAAAAAAATAAAGTTAAGATAAATATGCCGTGTTTGGTATCATTTGAAAGGGCTTAACTTGTACATTTTGAATATATATATATTACTAACATTTGCTTGTGACTTTACCTGTATTCATGGGCTGATTGCATATAATTCACATCTTTTCGTTCATAGCTTCTTTACTACTTATCAGAATAAGACCACTGCAGTACCATTAGAAGGGCCTTGATATTCTGTTGGTTATCTATACTAATATATAAAGCTGATGATTTTGTTTGTTTTTGCGCGCTAATCTCAGGAACTACTGGTCCGATTTGAAAAATTCTTTTTGCGTTGGGTAGCCCATTAATCCAGGAAGGCTTTAGGCTATATAACATCACGCTGCGACCAATAGGAGCGGAGCATAAATGATTCTACGCGAACGAAGTCGCTGGCGGCTGCTAGTGAGCTCTAAAGCTTGTCACCAAATTTAGTATTGCGCCCTCTAGCGGACAAAAAATTCTATGATAATATAAAATTAAAATAAATATACCGTATTAGGTATCACTTGAAAGAGCTTCACGAGTACTTTATGCTTGTACATAATCCCGAGTAATGCTTCGTAGAAATTTGAATGTAAACCAGGATTTGGTAAACGGAGCGATGGGAGTGGTGAAGACCTTCGAATGGCCTGCTCTTCTGCGCGATCAGTTAGAACAGGGAGAACAGCCTAGCGTTGTCATACAATTTGACGACGCATCCATAAAAGCAGATATTAACGGACTTATCAGAATCGAGCCTTGCCTCACTGAATTTGACGGCTTGAGGGGGTCTGGGAAAATTCAGCGTAAAATGCCCCCGCTGATTCTTTCTTGGGGTTGTACTGTACATAAATTACAAAGTTGTACTCTAGATAAAGCAGTTATCGATCTAGGAAAGTCATTGTTTGCTAAAGGACAGGCCCACGTCGCTCTCAGTAGAATCAAAACCATAGAGTGATTGTTTATAACTGCCTTGGATCATAATAAATTACTTAAAAATCCACATGACAGTCGATCTTTACCAGAATTACATAGATTAAGAAATCTTCCCAGGTCCTCTCAATATATGAAACATCCAATTTATTTATACTTACTAACGACCTCATCCACTAATTCATGACC
Organism: Sesamia nonagrioides; assembly: GCA_017933935.1. Classification (NCBI taxonomy): domain Eukaryota; kingdom Metazoa; phylum Arthropoda; class Insecta; order Lepidoptera; family Noctuidae; genus Sesamia; species Sesamia nonagrioides. The sequence goes on along the minus strand of JADWQK010000583.1, from coordinate 3,207,954 downwards.
CATTCGCTGCCATCGACGCAAATGTGCGTCGCTACTACGAAATACTGGAAGCTTCATACGAGGAAACCATTGCTATACGCGCTACGATCCACGTGCTACGAAATAGTAAAATAGGACATCTCTACATATTACTATGCGCCGATACATAAGTCAAAAGATATGTCGTATGTTAACTACCTAGTTTTTAGTTCGTCATTTTAACTTTTGTTAATATCACAGTATAAAATACATACAGTAGGTCGACGCCTTTGATCTCGTGTAAAATGCCCACATCGTCTAAACAGTAACGCATCGGCCAGGGTTGTCACAAATAAACAATATTTATGAAATTATTGCAGATCAACATCGATAGCTGTATTATATTTAATTAATTTGCTATTTTTACTACGGAAACAACTCGAGACAGATTTAGGTTATTTAGATGGCATATTCGTAAGCAGCACCCCAATCCACCTCGGAATACAACCCATATCACTCACCCATCACTCACCCATATGACCCATATCATATTAATATACATTGAAATTGGCGTCCGCCATCTTGGATTTCAAAAAGGGCCTTTTTCGTAACAAGCACCCCAATTATACTCAAAATTGACACTCATATCAAATTATAAAAAAAATTACGTCCGCCATTTTGGATGTCAAAAAGGATGACTTTTTCGTGACAAGTAACCCAATTATACTCAAAATTGACACTCATATCAAATTATAAAACAAACAAATAAAAAAACGAACACGTGTTAGTCCTTAATGATAGATACCGAGCAACGAACATCGTTTTGTTTGCAGCTCGGGTGCCGCTTACCCGCGTCTCGTCCCTCACAAGCCGCACGATTGCTCTATCTAGACGTCTTCGTCGGACGACTGTATGATTTTTAGACTGTGTTAATATTATGCGCCACAAATACACTTTAACACCAAAATAGTACAAATAATAAAAAGTAAAAAAAACTAAAACCCAACTACGACAAAAAACGACGCTGAAAAAGTATAAAACAAGATTTTCAGAATACTGAACGGAACAAAGTTGCTAATGTATTTGCAAGTAAATGGACAAAGTAGACTCTACCAAGATGCCTTCGTTGTAAATTGACAATAATGTCATACAATACTATTCTGAAGTATGCAATATTCATCAAGTAGAGATAAATTTTCGTGTTTGGAAAGGCGTAGTCACACGTTCTCAAGGTGCTACGGTAGGTAGGTATATGTAACGTGTGACTACGTCTTTCCAAACATGAAAATTTATCTCTACTTGGTGAATATTGCATACTTCAGAATAGTATTGTATGACATTATTGCCAATTTACAACGAATTGCGTCCATTGCAACTACATTAGCAACTTTGTTCCGTTCAGTATTCTGAAAATCTTGTTTTATACTTTTTCAGCGTCGTTTTTTGTCGTAGTTGGGTTTTAGTTTTTTTACTTTTTATTATCGCATTTATAATACTAGCATTGATTTAGAATTTTTCACAGTTTAGAGGCAATTAGATTTAAGAAGTGTTTGATATGAATTTCAACTTTAATATCTCTACGCGTTCATGTGAAAAAGGGTAGGTAGTAAGTTTATAATTATTAAAAAAATATTTTATGTCATGTAAGCAAAAATAATATTTTATGTAACTTCAAATTTATCATTTTCACAATTTTTCCTTTGTCTGTCTGTACTATAATATAACGTTGCTTCGTGCCGAATTTCAAGATTCTGAGTTCACGGGAAGTACCTTGTAGGCAAAGAGATTTAAGATATATAGAGACACATGCCATGTGTCAAAATGGCATAGAAAAACTGTGATCCCATGGCTCAGTTCCGCCATCTAGTACAATATAGCAAAATTAGATCGACAATTGGAGACATCAAATAGTAAAAATGAAATAAGTTTATATAAAATATATTCAGCTATTGCCCGGTAGGTGGCCAGTGTGATCTATGTTGCCAGATCCGATTTAATACCCTAGTATAGTTCAAATCGGGTAAATAAATATTGAAAAGTAAATAAATTAAGTGAAACTTGTCTTGTACAAACAAAAACTGTTTCAGAATTTTATTCGCTACTATTTATTTACCGTGACACCGTCTATTAGAATTTTAGATGTTTTATGATGATTTTTGAGTGTAATAGACCTTTTAGGCCATAAAGCGCATTTTGTTTTGCAATTTTCGTTTGCATTTCGTTTTTAGCAAAATTATTCTTTTTACATGTTTGTTTGCAAATATTTTTAAATAGCAATGCAAAAAACTGTGGTAGGGTTTGTATCATTTCGATATAAAGTTATCGATAATATTCAAAGAAGTTACTACGACGATGTTTTTTCGCATTATGATAGCTTGAAACAAAAAATTAGGAAGCAGAATAATTATGGGTAATTTCAAGTTTACAAGTTTCTTATTTATATAATTCTTTTAATATAATAGGCGTTAAAGTTTAAAATTGCCGATTAGTACTGAAAATGTAAATAATTGCTTATTTTTTAATTTTTAAATAATTCATTTATAATCAATATATAGGAAGGTCGTTTATGCCTTTGTGATAGAACTCTGAGGATCTAGACTGCACAAACTGTGTGAAAGCAGAACTGCCTCCTGGGAAGAAAACTTCTTGTCACGTAGATAATTGTCCAAATCACGACAAAAATGGGAGTCTGCTGGAGCAAGACCTTTACAAGATTCGTACGCCATTATCTTTAAAAACGGCAAAAAAATCACGGTTATTGTATGGGAGCCCGCCTTCAGGATTTATTTTATTTTAATTATTTATTTGTAATTTGAATATACAGTATGTTAACTAACAGAGGGCGTTCCCGTTAACCCGAAATAGTATAGCATATATACATGCTAAAAAAAATATTTCCATTCGAAAACAAAATGTTTTTAAAATTTTTCCAATAAGAAAATATTCAATAAAATTTTTAAATTGACATGTAAAAGAAACACACTGTACACGCGTACATGAAAGATGGCAACGTCGCAATTTATTTATACATGACGACTACTATTTTGATTTAAAACAGGAGGTTTCAAATTTATTTCCAATTAGAATTTTTTTTTTATTCGGATTTTTTTATGCTTATTTTTCTATGATGATAATTTTATTTTAATCTATTAATGATATATATTAACGAGTTTAAGGGAACGCCCTCTGTTATTTAACATACTGTATAACCAAATATTCTGTGAACATTTTAAGCGTCTATCTGTTTCCGTTATTAATATGGAGCAAAAAACGGCAAAAATTCACGTTTGTTGTATGGGAGCCCCCTTAAATATTTTATTATTTTTATTCTTAGTACTTGTTGTTATAGCGGCAACAGAAATACTAACACAATCTCTGGAAATTACAACTGTCTCGCTATTACGGTTTATGAGATACAGCCTGGTGACAGACGGACAGACGAACAGAGAAGTCTCATGAATAGGGTTCATTTTACCTTTTAGGTACGGAATCCTCAAAATCACAAAGTAGCTCGCAATCATTGTACTACATAGTTATACGTACCTACATATTTTATGAATATATTTCATTATAAATAAGTTATGTAATCTATGTACTTATCCACTTAACCGTAAATTTTATTCCAATTTTTACGGTTAAGTAAAAAAGTAATGAAATTAGTAACTTACTATTTCATTTCTAATACAAGGTACCGATTCTTTTTTTTTTAAATTTGATCGACAAGTCTTTCCCAAGTAGATAACTTCTCTTCTAAAATGCATTGAGCATAATTTCGCCGAATGAGACGGAAGCCAATTTTCTTCTCTACGGTCTATCTGGACAAATCGTATCCACTTTTTCCCTACGACATTATTTTATTCGGAAACCAAAAATAACAAAAACCTAGATAAATGAATAGTAATTGTTCATTCAATTTTGTTTATTAATATGATATGATTATGTTTAAATAGAGTTAATAATAAATAAACTTGAAATATAGTAACATTTTAAGTTTATTTAGCTATATTTTAAATGTCAATAAAATACAACAAAATGTATTCATCTTAATAAGTATTATCGATAACTAAATCGATAAACAATATTACTACATCTCTACAAGAAAATAGTAAAACTACTCAACAATAGAGGGCGCTTATTACAATAATGGAAAATTTTCTAGAACTAAGATTTTTTTTAAATTTGAATTGCAGACGAAATATAAATAATTCATAGAAAAACATTCCGAAGTTAGGTCCAGTCGTTTTACTATAACGAGATGTACAGTAACACAAAGCGCAACATGGCATATTTCCTTAGAAAATGTTTATTCTTGGTGGACACAAATTACGTCCTGACTCGCAGACTAGACTGAGCGACTTTCAACCAAGTCGATAAAAGTATTGGCTTAGGATTTTGTTCGTGATGTCCTGTCTATTGTAAATATAATTTTATTGTCTTTGCTTGTAGGTTTTGATTCCCTAGCGTATGACGGAAATTCGTCTAAGGTGTCGGTATAAACTGCTGTATCTTTTGATCGCTTTAACTTAGAAGTTTGATTTTTTCACTGCTTAAAGGGACAATAGACCTAGGTATTTGGTATAAATTTCAATTTGATACCTTAATTAGTTCGTGAGAAATAAGGTAGTAAGTTTCATTTCATTAAAATATGTTTATTATATTATATAACTAAAAAAATGTGATTTTCGCAATTTTTCCTATATTTGCATTATATGATAATCCTTCATGCCAAATTTCAAGATTCTGAGTTTACGGGAAGTATCCTGTAGGTTTTGATTCCTTTGCGAGTGTCGAAAATTTGTTGAAAATATCGACATATCGGCTGTATCTTTTGATTGGCTTGGCTTAGAAGTTTGATATTTTCACAGCTTAAAGGGACAATAGACCTAGGTATTTGGTATAAATTTCAATTTGATAACTTTATTCGTTCGTGAGAAATAAGGTAGTAAGTTCCATTTTATTAAAATATGTTTATTATATTATATAACTGAAAAAATGTGATTTTCGCAATTTTTCCTATATTTTCATTATATGACAATCCTTCATGCCAAATTTCAAGATTCTGAGTTTACGGGAAGTATCCTGTAGGTTTTGATTCCTTTGCGAGTGTCGAAAATTTGTTGAAAATATCGACATATCGGCTGTATCTTTTGATTGGCTTGGCTTAGAAGTTTGATATTTTCACAGCTTAAAGGGACAATAGACCTAGGTATTTGGTATAAATTTCAATTTGATAACTTTATTCGTTTGTGAGAAATAAGGTAGTAAATTCCATTTTATTAAAATATGTTTATTATATTATATAACTAAAAAAATGTGATTTTCGCAATTTTTCCTATATTTGCATTATATGACAATGCTTCATGCCAATTTTCAAGATTCTGAGTTTACGGGAAGTATCCTGTAGGTTTTGATTCCTTTGCGAGTGTCGAAAATTTGTTGAAAATATCGACATAATCGGCTGTATCTTTTGATTGGCTTGGCTTATATGTTTGATATTTTCACAGCTTAAAGGGACAATAGACCCGAGTATTTCATGTGAATTTCAGCTTGATACGTCCACGCGTTCTTGAGATAAAGGGTGGTGACAGACAGACAGACAGACAGACAGACAGACAGACAGACAGACGGACAACAAAGTGATCCTATAAGGGTTCCGTTTTTTCCTTTCGAGGTACGGAACCCTAACAAGCAAGTTTAGACTGAGTTTTCAATTTATTGTGTTAGTTTTTTTTTTTTAAGAAAGAGCTACATATAGTCGCTGAGATGTAAAGTCGTTGTACTTTCAACACATAAGGAAATGTGTTAAATAACAGCTCATTCGGTTTACTCACAACACACAGCGTTACAGCGGGGTAAATGCGTATCACACTATCAGTAGCAATAGGTTTCATTTTGAAAATTCAACAACCAGTCATTGCGATATTTATGTTACTGAGTGAACACATTTCTCAAATATATGAAGCAGTGGATTAGCTATATGTTTTAACATTATTCTAATTGGTAGTAATAATCATCATCATCATCTCATCGTTAATCCCAGTCGCATCCGAAGCTTTTTTCAGGCTTGGAGTCCGGGGTTCGCTTTACCAGTTTAACTGTTTTTTTATTTTTTTATTTAGTTATTAGAATTTTTATTTTTAATTGATTTAGTGATTATTGTTATGAAGGTTCCTTTTCTATTAAATCATCTACATTTTATTTCTCTGATTTATTGTGGATATACCTATCTGATTAAGAATGATTAATCCATTATTCTTAGGATAATCGCTTTAGCAAAGTATAGGATTTTTAACTGCGAGAGTATTTTCGCGAAATTCTTACAAAAAAAGCTTAAGAAGGGAGTGTCAAACCTTTATCACGTCCTTACTCTGGGCGCAAGGGTTTTCAAGGGTAGATTGAAGCTAAATATTGTAATAATCTGGCTATATAGGCAGATTTATGGCCAACTATTTATATAAAGCCGTCAACGAAAATACTTACACAGTACTTTCACGATAAAATATCTTAGATACGCAAAATTCTAAAGCTTTATTGTCGTGTGAAACAAAAATTGCATCTTAAAGAAATACCTTTATTTACCATATTTTAATGGTTATAAAAATACTATTCATCAACATATCATCGTTAATTCCAGTCGTATACGAAGCTTTTTCAGCTTGGAGTCTGGGGTCCGCTTTCACAGTCTAACTAACTGCTGATTTTGGCTAAACTTTGATATTTTCCGTGAACCGACTGCCGTCTGACCTCCACAACCCAAAGGCTATATCGAAGTATTGCAGTTAGACCAATTGTTGGACTTGTGAGGGCTCCAACAACTCGTAACGACTGCCATTAGATGTGTGCTTTCCGAGGCACGACCAGACTAGTGCAAATATTCATATTCATACATACTAATATTTGCACTGCGCGGGGATCGCGGCCGCGTTCGCTGCCGCTACGCCACGGTGGCTGTCAAAATACTATTCGTAACTCCATAAAAATATCTACAAATACTATAGCAAAAAAAGCTGACCAAAACAAGTACGTTTAGGTCATACTAATATTTGTTTCATGCGCGAATCGGACCCGCAACACGCAGCCCAGCAGACAAACACTTAACCACTTCGCCAACGGTGCGTAAGTGAGTTCTTTAAGTGAGAGTGAGAGACTTATGTTCGAGAGTAGAGTTAACACTATTACTATCTATTTGAATCATTTTGAAGCATACTGCTAATCCATTACTCCATATGTTCAAAAATGTGTCTGCTCAAAAACGTAAATATCGCAATGAATATTGTTGAAACCCATTGCTACTGATAGTACTATAAGACTACGCAGTTGCCTTACAGTACCAAAACTGTTTTTTCTACTTTATGTCAAATCGATTTTTAGCAGCTTTTTTATAATTCTCCTCTCTGGCGCAGCATCGTTGGTCATGTCGCCGTCTTCCTTCTTAGTCAATCAGTTTTTTTGAGTAAATAGGCTCTTAATAAACTAGCGTGCTTCATCATTAACGTTTGCATCACTGCTTATCGTCAGGCGGGATTGTGGTCAAAAACTAGTTTGTAATTATAAAAAAAAAAACAATAGACAATACTGTTTCGTTGCTCATGTAAATCGCTTCTGTATTCTAAAATGATTATGTCTGTAAATAAAACATATTTTTTTTTCTCTCATTATTATTTCATAGATTTTCTTTTTAAATATTGACTCTAGCCTGAACACAGCCCTATGTCACTTTTAAAACAGCACAAAGTAAAATGTCAAAGCGAGGATACTATTTTCATTTCAACGATAAAAAGCAGCTAAGATCACTGCCTCGTTAGTTTTAAAGTCTCTAATTCGTTGATTCTGGATAACTACTGACTTTGGACACGAAGACACTATACCCAGGCTATGTTGCTAATGTGGACTGAAGAAGGACGTCCTTAAATGAAGTAGGCACGTCCTTTGGGTATACCTATACATATATTCTTATATGCTATATTATTTATAAAATTGAATGCTAAGTATATGTAAAGTGAAGAACGAACGTTTTGGGAACAGCCTTATGTCATTTTGATGTTCGGAAAGTTCTCAATCTGAGCCTAATATGAATAAAGGACTTTTGAATTGATTCCAACTTCAAGGCTACTTTATATCTATCAAGCATTGCTATTTTATGTTTTTTTTTTTTTGTATTACGAAACGCTAAGCATAAAGGCCTGCTTAGGTCTCCGAACATTGGAGCACAGGCGAATAATAGTGAGCCTGTTGGCGTTCTATAAGATACATTTTGGACCGTGTGCGAGGAAATTGCATGATTTTAATTCCCCCATCTCCGTTCCATTATCGGACCAGCCATCGTACGGCGAGTTTCTACCCTTACTTTGTTGCGACCACAACGATCCGAACGAAGCCTTTCTCCTCATCTTTTATACTAAGTACATCGAGGGACTGGCACAATTTGCCAGCGGCGGTGTGTCCGTCGCACTACAATTTAAGTGTCTTCAAGGCTAGAGTAAATAAGCTCTTAATAAAGTAGCGCGTTTTACCATCAACGATTGCATCACTGCTTACCATCAGGCGGGATTGCGGTCAAGCACTAGTTTATTATTTATATAAAAAAGAATACCTTACTTAATCTTACCAAATAGACACACAAATCAATACAAGTACCTAATTCAGCAATCAAAATCATCAGAAAAACTATGACGAGTAATTTACCAGGTTCAGCAAACGTGGGAAATATTTTTATCTCTGTCATTAGTTTTGATTAACGAGGTCTGATGAGGCGAACGAGGCATCGTCACAATATTAATGAACCCCCTATTGTCGTCCAATGTGGAGAATTCGTGCGTCATATTGACTACGTAAATTTGGATTAATTTTTTGACTTTAGTGAAGCCATTTGGGATCGGGTCGTTTGTAGAGATAAGAAGTGCACATAATGTGACCCAGTTGAGCTATTACGTTGGAAGAATGGCTACGACAAGCACATTTAGCTTAGTTGGATGGCTTTAGAAAGTATTTGTAGTGTAAAGACAAACTGGGTCCTTCTCGGAATTGAGTTTACTCAGTTTACGTGACTAAAAAGGATACATATATGCAAAAGCAGAGCAACAAGAAATCTAATTAAATAAAATATTAAATTAACTTGCATAAGCTAACGTGTAACGAAGATGTTTTAACTAAATAGTGGAAAGCATACCAGCTGCAGTCACGTATCTCAAAGCAGTGACAAAATATACGCGAAAATATACACTGCAACGCTATTTTAAAAGATTTCATCACGATGCCGCTTGAGAATCAAACACGAAGCCTCATAAACTTTTAGGTTCAGCAAGAAAGGAACATATTAAAGCTAAATAAGCGCCAGGCTAAAGAAAAATGGCGCTGCCAGGGCGGATTTTTTATATTATTTCTCTTAGCTCAGCTACGTTAGACCATGGAGCGAGGGAATTTATATTTAAGCTATCACAGTAAAATTTACTACAGAGAATTTACGGATCAAAGTAACTAATTAAAGCGAGTACTTGTGTATGTCGTTAAGTATAATGAAATGATGTGTAGTAGATTAAATTAATGAACTGTAAACAGGGTTGGAGTGGAGAGAACAAAGATCAAATTCGTGTATAGGGATTACTAAAGTCAAGCAGACGAGTTCGCGGGTCAAGAAAAATCGCCCCCAAGAGGCTGACTACGGACAGTCAACATTAAAACCTTTTGTTTGTTATAAACTGTAGTACTGAATAGGAGGGACATTAAATTTATGTTTAAAGGTGTTAAAATTAATGATATACATTATGCCTACATTTAAACAATGGGTGGATATAGGCCGTGATAATATGACGGCGTTAAATTTTTCCTTTTATATAGGCGTTTCCTTATGCGATGTAAATCGAATTCACATTGAGTCGTTTTACGAGTTGCTACGCAACAATATCACACCATCAACAAACACAACCCTACTAGATTCCTACAATTCCACTATTGACAATACAGAAATTTAAAATCTACGTTTTTACAAAACTATTGATCAGATTGTGATGAAATTTTTGGTAGGATTCTGAACACACCCATGGGTGCAGCTAGTAATATTATCAACTTGAAGTTCTTATGGATAGATGGATGAATTTTTCTCACCCATTCATGCAAAAACCACTAAATATTTCAAATTTGATACACATATGGTTTATATCTAGAAATAACATATACGGTACATTTCCCCGGTATTCTAACGAGATCGAAAATTATTCGATAAAAAGGGCGAAGCGCAGCTAGTCCTAAATAAAATATCACAAATACAATGCAAATTGAGATTTTTTTAATTAGCCTTTCACATTCTATTTCTGAACACGTCAAAGCCGGTTTTGCATTTGTTAGCAAAACAGTTTGACCTACTTAAGCACCAGAACATTTTTCCCCTTTATTTTATGAAATTTGGAGCTCACAGCATCAAATATTTTACACCGGGTGCAAAGGCGCAGGTAAGCTTTATGCAGCCTGCTGTAGCACCGCATATGGCTGTGTGCGCGTTTATGGAGGACACACGGGGGAACGTTGGCGTTAAATGCCGTGATATATCTCCCGGAACTGCAGTAGATAGGGTAGGCGAAATACTGGAGCAGAGGTCTTTTGTCGATTAAACAAATAAGCTTAGGTCGCATAAAAACAAATGGCAGAAAACTAAAAAGTTAAAGAAATGTAAACCTTTAAAACGCACTGCGCTCACAATAACAAAACGCTGAATGATTCATACAAAAATCTGAATGTTACGACAAAATAATAACGACGAAAGAAAACGAAATGTTTTCCATATTGAAATATAATAGTCTTGTCAAGTAAGAAGTGTTTTATGAAATAGCGAAGACGGGTTGTCGGTCAGATGAAAATAAAAATAGTATTTTATTCAAGAGTATTTCTTATTCAAGATCACGAAGCCGTCGAAATATCACTGTGCGATTGGTTTCTTTCTTGTCACTGAACGACCTTACGCATAATTGAAGAAATGTAATACATCTACGCTGTCAATACATATAAATCCTCAGATATTGAATGAGTCAGAATAAAACATTGATTCATACACAGATGGACGTTTGCCTTATGAGCAGCAATGACGCTAATATACTATTTCTGGCAAATGAAACGAGGCTATTAAAATGCATTGTGTTATTCGTGATTTAGATAATTAAATGGCACATAATGAAGCTTATACAAAATACACGGAAATCAACGACGAACGATATAATAATCAAGGAAATTCTGCGATGTAAATTGGGTACAATCCTTTTGTTAACGATAATGAGTAGAGAAACGGCTTCGTCCCGAAGCGGAATGTCATCGTACCAGCGTTAGAAGATCTCCATATTGTTGTCGGTGTTAAAGCAAATGAGTTTGGGTTGGAAAATATTTGTACCAATACCGTGGGCCTAACATAAATGGGTGGCAGTTGCAAGCGAAATGTTAGGCCTCCAAACGCCTGTTACTGGTACAATTACGGTAAATGACACGACACCGCCTTTCCGAACACCACGAACGAATATTGGAAAACACATTTAGTTTGTAGCGAGAGTGTACTTTAACAAAAGTTTAAGCGGTACTAAAGTGCAAATGGTACAATTTCGTCTGTGTCATACATCTCTGCAGTTTACGGCATTTGTTAGTGTTTGTAATTGTATTTAACTGTTGGTGATTCCTGTCGGCGCTTGTTGTGTAATCAAACCACCAATCGACGCTGTTCTTTTATTTTCAGCCTTTTTGTGTACGGTTTCAATTCACTTATTGGTATTGATCACAACGGTTCACCTCACGAATCCTCATCAAGCGACCCTGAGCTTGCTGAATTGTCTCATGTGGATTCCCTGCCCCACTCCGACCCGAGACGGAGTGAGTCAGGAAATCGTCTAGGTAAGTTAGGAGTTTGTTTTGTCATATATTTATGACACAGGGTAATTATAAAAATAAATTTGTAATTGTATCCATTTATTGTTTTATTTAATGCTCCTGGCTACCAACTATTTACATGATTAAATTTACTGTAACTGCCGGGAAGGGTGGAGAAGACACCCCAGTCTTTTTTTTTAAAGCGTTACAGTTGGCGCCCAACGTGGGGCCAACCACCATAATTCTATCAATGTTATAATAAAATTGTAAACTTAATTCAAACATTCACATATGTAACAGCGGAAAATAGAAAATAACATGCTGTAAAGTAAGCCTAGAAATAAGAAATCTTGAAGTTAATACAATCATTGCATTGTTATTGTATTGTTTAGACAGGACCACAATATTGTATACGAGCGGTCATCAGTGCGCTCACGGTGGCTTGTCGAGGTTCTGAGGATCACGGTAAGAGGTCGATGGGAGTGTGCATTCATTAGTTTTGAAGCAATACCTGTTTTACGATACACCCACTTCACTCATTCACGTGGATACATCCAAAAGTCGTTCATACATAAACAATATCGAACGTTCTGAGTCCGTATAACAACAGAACTTTGTAAAGCAGCATTGAATTCGGCATCAGGGGTCATTGATCAAAACATAACCTGTTTTGATGAGAGACATATGACATGACAGTGACATTTGACGTTTATAAATTTCAATAAAGCCAGGATACTTGTCTACGAGTTAACTAAGATTATAAACAGATTGGTCGAGATAGGTTTCAGAACGAAAACGTTGCTGACAGATGTGTCATTTGAAGGTTATTTGTTATTGTTCTCAAGGTTATTTCTTATTGTTATTGGTTGCCTAAAACATTGGAAAATGGTTATTACGCGTGTTTAATCACTAAAATATTAATATAAATACCTAAAGATACAGTGGCATGGCTTCGTAAACACCACATTAGTTATCGTGCATAGGTTTTGGTCCAGCAGAAATCGTATGTGAAGAAAGTGAAATGTTTTGAATGTGAAATGTTAGAGTTTACAGTTTAACAAGTGCAGATTATTATGAAATACCAAATGATCCAAAAACTAGCATTTGCAGTCTGTCATCAGTCACCGAAACAGGTTAATACAGGTGAGTGGAAGTAATAGTTATACTTTGTCTCTAACTTCCATAAATGTAATAAAAGGTGACAGATTGTTTGAGCCAAATAGAGAAATATAAAAATCACCCAAATTTGCGTGTCAAATTAAATGTTTGACATTGGACAAAAAAAAAATACAAATAAATCAGTCCAATTAGAGTGTCCATCTATATGATGTGACATTTAACAAACATAAATAAAAATTATTCTGCCAAATTAGTTAGTCAATCTTTATGATGTGACTTCTCACAAATAGAGAAACATAAAAAGTCAGAAATTTGTGAGTCAAATTAAATGTTTGACATTGGACAAATAAAAATACAAATAAATCAGTCCAATTAGAGTGTCCATCTATATGATGTGACATTTAACAAACATAAATAAAGGTTATTCTGCCAAATTAGTTAGTCAATCTTTATGATGTGACTTCTCACAAATAGAGATATAAGTAGTCAGCCAAACTTGTGTGTCAGATTAAATGTTATGACATTGGACAAATATAAATACAAATAAATCAGTCCAATTAGAGTGTCCATCTATATGATGTGACATTTTACAAACATAAATAAAGATTGTTCAGCCGCAATTATATGTCAACCAATATGATATGACATTTTACGGTTATTAGATTCACGGGCAGACAGTTCAATAATAGGAAAGCAGTCCTGTTGAAATTTAAAGGATGGCAATTTAAAACTAAATTAAATTTTTTTTAAATTTTAATACAATCAATTTTATTTGAGTTTCTTTTTTGAATTGCCTTAACTGGGGGACTAGAGTCAATAAATATTATGTCATCCCAGGAATAAAATTTAGTGCAGAGTTTGGTGAGGAATTTTGGTAATCTTTTACATAGTTACCGGAAATATTTAGATGATTGATTATATTGGAGACCCCAAAACAATTCCAAATAGTTAATTGGGGAAATCAGCAGCCTCATGGCACATAAAGGATATTAAGATAAATTAATGAAATCCTTTTATCACACATTAGTTTTTTTTTTCTTTTTCAAACAAAGAGAGTATAGGTAAGGATATTAGCCATAGTCCGTGCTTGCACGTGTTGTTTGGAGTTTACTCCTGCCGGAGTAAACTCCAAACAACACGTGCACACACACGTCACACGTCACACGTTACATATACCTACCTACCGTAGCACCTTGAGAACGTGTGACTACGCCTTTCCAAACACGAAAATTTATCTCTACTTGATGAATATTGCATACTTCAGAATAGTATTGTATGACATTATTGTCAATTTACAACGAAGGCATCTTGGTAGAGTCTACTTTGTCCATTTACTTGCAACTACATTAGCAACTTTGTTCCGTTCAGTATTCTGAAAATCTTGTTTTATACTTTTTCAGCGTCGTTTTTTGTCGTAGTTGGGTTTTAGTTTTTTTACTTTTTATTATTTGTACTATTTTGGTGTTAAAGTGTATTTGTGGCGCATAATATTAACACAGTCTAAAAATCATACAGTCGTCCGACGAAGACGTCTAGACAGAGCAATCGTGCGGCTTGTGAGGGACGAGACGCGGGTAAGCGGCACCCGAGCTGCAAACAAAACGATGTTCGTAGCTCGGTATCTATCATTAAGGACTAACACGTGTTCGTTTTTTATTTGTTTGTTTTATAATTTGATATGAGTGTCAATTTTGAGTATAATTGGGTTACTTGTCACGAAAAAGTCATCCTTTTTGACATCCAAAATGGCGGACGTAATTTTTTTTATAATTTGATATGAGTGTCAATTTTGAGTATAATTGGGGTGCTTGTTACGAAAAAGGCCCTTTTTGAAATCCAAGATGGCGGACGCCAATTTCAATGTATATTAATATGATATGGGTCATATGGGTGAGTGATGGGTGAGTGATATGGGTTGTATTCCGAGGTGGATTGGGGTGCTGCTTACGAATATGCCATCTAAATAACCTAAATCTGTCTCGAGTTGTTTCCGTAGTAAAAATAGCAAATTAATTAAATATAATACAGCTATCGATGTTGATCTGCAATAATTTCATAAATATTGTTTATTTGTGACAACCCTGGCCGATGCGTTACTGTTTAGACGATGTGGGCATTTTACACGAGATCAAAGGCGTCGACCTACTGTATGTATTTTATACTGTGATATTAACAAAAGTTAAAATGACGAACTAAAAACTAGGTAGTTAACATACGACATCTCTTTTGACTTATGTATCGGCGCATAGTAATATGTAGAGATGTCCTATTTTACTATTTCGTAGCACGTGGATCGTAGCGCGTATAGCAATGGTTTCCCCGTATGAAGCTCCCAGTATTTCGTAGTAGCGACGCACATTTGCGTCGATGGCAGCGAATGGGTCATGAATTAGTGGATGAGGTCGTTAGTAAGTATAAATAAATTGGATGTTTCATATATTGAGAGGACCTGGGAAGATTTCTTAATCTATGTAATTCTGGTAAAGATCGACTGTCATGTGGATTTTTAAGTAATTTATTATGATCCAAGGCAGTTATAAACAATCACTCTATGGTTTTGATTCTACTGAGAGCGACGTGGGCCTGTCCTTTAGCAAACAATGACTTTCCTAGATCGATAACTGCTTTATCTAGAGTACAACTTTGTAATTTATGTACAGTACAACCCCAAGAAAGAATCAGCGGGGGCATTTTACGCTGAATTTTCCCAGACCCCCTCAAGCCGTCAAATTCAGTGAGGCAAGGCTCGATTCTGATAAGTCCGTTAATATCTGCTTTTATGGATGCGTCGTCAAATTGTATGACAACGCTAGGCTGTTCTCCCTGTTCTAACTGATCGCGCAGAAGAGCAGGCCATTCGAAGGTCTTCACCACTCCCATCGCTCCGTTTACCAAATCCTGGTTTACATTCAAATTTCTACGAAGCATTACTCGGGATTATGTACAAGCATAAAGTACTCGTGAAGCTCTTTCAAGTGATACCTAATACGGTATATTTATTTTAATTTTATATTATCATAGAATTTTTTGTCCGCTAGAGGGCGCAATACTAAATTTGGTGACAAGCTTTAGAGCTCACTAGCAGCCGCCAGCGACTTCGTTCGCGTAGAATCATTTATGCTCCGCTCCTATTGGTCGCAGCGTGATGTTATATAGCCTAAAGCCTTCCTGGATTAATGGGCTACCCAACGCAAAAAGAATTTTTCAAATCGGACCAGTAGTTCCTGAGATTAGCGCGCAAAAACAAACAAAATCATCAGCTTTATATATTAGTATAGATAACCAATAGAATATCAAGGCCCTTCTAATGGTACTGCAGTGGTCTTATTCTGATAAGTAGTAAAGAAGCTATGAACGAAAAGATGTGAATTATATGCAATCAGCCCATGAATACAGCTAAAGTCACAAGCAAATGCTAGTAATATATATATTCAAAATGTACAAGTAAAGCGCTTTCAAATGATACCAAACACGGCATATTTATCTTAACTTAATTTTTGTACTCTGTATGTTTTGTCCGCTAGAGGGCGCCACATTAGATTTTGTGAAACTCCATATAGCCTATAACCAGCGGACAATTAAGACGCTTCTAATGATATGTCATTTATCGAATTCGAATAAGTAGTTTAGAAGTTACGAGGGAACAGATGAACATACATACATACATATGTACATACATACATACATACATACATACATACATACATACATACATACATACATACATACATAGCCTGTCAAAATCATAACCCTCCTTTTGCTTTGCCGTAGTCGGGTAAAAATAAGCCTACACGATGGTAACAGGTCAAATGAATTTCGTCTACTACCATTTATGAAGCGGATTGTGACTTCTAAAATAGGCCTACACAATATGTTTTTACAGAAGTTTTGCTTCTGGAAAGACTTTCACGTGTCTCTGGTGAGCGATAGGGATATGATTGCCCATGTAATTATGTTTCAGCTAGCTGAACATGTTGACCAGTAGTACCGTTTATAAACAAAAAACGAAAAATTATTAGAGTTCCACTGGCGAACAGGAGGAATTCGGGGGAACTGCAAGGAGTGGCTTCCTGCGAAAGGATGCAGGTTGCTACGGATTTGTGAGAGAGGTATGATAGAGGAATGGATGGAGATGTATAAAAGATTACGGGGGGTTTATGCCCGGACTGCAGGATGAAAGTCGGTTGGTAGAAGATATTTCCTGGCAAAGTCGTGTTTTTAAGGATAGCATATCACTTCAGGCAGAGTAAACATAAATAGTTACTTTAAAAAAAAATTTTTTTTGGTGAAAATTGCCATTAGCTACGTTCAAGACAGGCATGTTGCCTCTTCGTATAGTTTAAACACCGAGGGCGGTGTACGGTTTTCTGCTTACGCAGAAAACCTTTCCGTGGGAAAGGGGGCATTGTCACGTAGCAAAATATAGCAGCAGGCGACATCTCGTGGACTAGGGCTGCACTCGGGTCACATATTTTACATCGAGCCAAGATATGGCGTTGCCCGAAAGGACGGTCGTTAATATAATAAATAAATTTAAATAAAGAACGACCGGGTTAAATAATATAATATAAAAGAAGGACTTAAAATAAAGATATTTAAAAATTAAGAACCAACTCATGAGTCTGAGTTAAAAATACAAGTCGCGGAATGCACGAGTCTATGGTTCAGGAAAAGACAATTGGGAGCGGTCGGTCGGAACAGGGAGAAGCTTCGAGAAAAGAAAGAATGACCGAAGCTTGCGTGGTGTCGCGAGTTCTTTTGTGGAAATAGCCGGTACCCAAGGCTGGCGTTTGGTGCAATAAGCCCCATGGGGCGGTGCGCTTAAAGTCTGGCTCATCTCTCTGTGAGTATTCATTTCTGTACCCGGAATATTTTCTCCACGTGTTTTCTGGTTCTGTAGTACTGAATTAGGTTAAATGTTGTTCTAGATTTGGCTCTATTGGCGGGCCTAGGGTGGGAACCCGTTTTGGGAGGCGTCGCGTCATAATATAACTTTGGTGGCCTTGATTCCCATTGGATCAGGCTTGTTGGAGTGGATGTGGCTGAACCCTGATGGTACGGCACATCGAGTTCTCTTTCGACGACGACTAGACAGGTATAAGCTGTCATGAATATTTTGCTCCTGGTGTTCCCGAGATACCTAATCCCGCAGGCCGCGTTCAACCGTGCATTAATCTGACACCCGTCAGTTAGTGAAGCCAAGGGTCTTTGTACCGTAATCTAGAAGCGTAATCCAGAGGCGTTAGGCAGGAGAGATAACGCAATCTAGAAGTGTAATCTGGAGGCGTAATCCAGAGGCGTTAGGCAGGAGAGCTAACCTGAAACGTAGACTCCCTGTCCTTGTTTCTTTGTTTTGTTGTATCTAGTGATTGAGAGTGGGTTTCCGACAGGTTGCATTTAAGTAGGCTATTGGCTTGATATTGTGTGCATAACCTGAGATACTTTGGTAACGACTGAGCCGTGATCACAACGGTTCACCTCACGAATCCTCGTCAAGCGACCCTGAGCTTGCTGAATTGTCTCATGTGGATTCCCTGCCCCACTCCGACCCGAGACGGAGTGAGTCAGGAAATCGTCTAGGTAAGTTAGGAGTTTGTTTTGTCATATATTTATGACACAGGGTAATTATAAAAAAAGTTAAAAAACTAAAACCCAACTACGACAAAAAACGACGCTGAAAAAGTATAAAACAAGATTTTCAGAATACTGAACTGAACAAAGTTGCTAATGTAGTTGCAAGTAAATGGACAGAGTAGTAATGTCATACAATACTATTCTGAAGTATGCAATATTCACTATGTAGAGATATATTTTCATGTTTGGAAAGGCGTAGTCACACGTTACATATACCTACCGTTCACACGTTGACAAGGTGCTACGGTAGGTAGGTAACGTGTGACTACGCCTTTCCAAACATGAAAATATATCTCTACATAGTGAATATTGCATACTTCAGAATAGTATTGTATGACATTACTACTGTGTCCATTTACTTGCAACTACATTAGCAACTTTGTTCAGTTCAGTATTCTGAAAATCTTGTTTTATACTTTTTACGCGTTGTTTTTTGTCGTAGTTGGGTTTTAGTTTTTTAACTTTTTTTTATTTGTACTATTTTGGTGTTAAAGTGTATTTGTGGCGCATATTATTAACAAAAGTTAAACCGATGAACTAAAAACTAGGTACTTGACATATTACATCTACACGCACATATAACAACATAAGCCCGAAGGCATATAGTGCAGAGGCCTTTTTATGGGAGATTTAGCCCGTTATCAAACTGTTTCCGCCTTCACCGCGTGGAGTTACTCCCAGCTTATGTCGTTTTCATTAGTGCATTACATATTCTAATAATGTTCACACTGCTCTACATTGCATAAAGCGATTCACAGTTCCCTTGATCCGCGCTTTACTCTTATCGCTCATATTTAACATCATTAAAGCATTCTTGTAATTATGTACAAGCATAAAGCACTCGTGAAGCTCTTTCACGTGATACCAAACACGGTATATTTATTTTAAATTTATATTAACATAGAACTTTTTGTCCGCTAGAGGGCGCAATACTAAATTTGGTGACAAGCTTTATAGCTCATAACTAACAGAATATCAAGGCCCTTCTAATGGTACTGCAGTGGTCTTATTCTGTTAAGTAGTAAAGAAGCTATGAACGAAAAGATGTGAATTATATGCAACCAGCCCATGAATACAGGTAAAGACACACGCAAATGCTAGCAATATATATATATATTCAAAATGTACAAGTGAAGAGCTTTCAAATGATACCAAACACGGCATATTTATCTTAACTTTATTTTTTTACTCTGTATGTTTTGTCCGCTAGAGGGCGCCACAGTAGATTTTGTGAAACCCCATATAGCCTATAACCAGCGGACAATTAAGACGCTTCTAATGATATATCATTTGTCGAATTCTGATAAGTAGTTTAGAAGTTACGAGGGAACAGATGAACATACATACATACATACATACATACATACATACATACATACATACATACATACATACATACATAGCCTGTCAAAATCATAACCCTCCTTTTGCTTTGCCGTAGTCGGGTAAAAATAAATTTGTAATTGTATCCATTTATTGTTTTATTTAATGCTCCTGGCTACCAAGTATTTACATGATTAAATTTACTGTAACTGCCGGGAAGGGTGGAAAAGACACCCCAGTCTTTTTTTTTAAAGCGTTACAGTATAGCAACTTTAATAAAAGTTACTTTTGTTAGCATTACATTTAGCTGTTAGACGGATAGCAGTGGTAGCCTAGTGGTATCGGCCGCGACTTACAATTTGTAGGTCGTATATTCGAACCCCGTCAGGCGCTTTACCTTGTGTATTTCATCACCATTGCTCTCAAAACGGTAAAAGAAAACATCGTGAGGAAACCCGCACTGGGCCCGCTTGGTAGATTACGGCTCACTCCCTCTCACCGAGAGGAGGCCTTTGTTCTAGGAGTAGGAACATTATAGGTTGATTAAATATGTTATGTATGTTAGACGGATATACAAAATAAAAAAAAATGTTGTAGTTTTTTTAAAAGAATCTGCATTAGGCTAGTCTCTGCGTGATCGAATCAGAAATGAGGATATCCGCAGAAGAACCAAAGTCACCGACATAGCTCTTCGAGCCGCTAAACTTAAGTGGCAGTGGGCGGAGCACATTGCTCGTAGAACCGATGGCCGATGGGGCAGTAAGGTTCTGGAGTGGCGGCCACGTACCGGAAGACGTAGCGTAGGGAGGCCCCTAACAAGGTAGACGGATGACCTGGTGAAGGTCGCGGGAAGCCGATGGATGCGGGTAGCACAAGACCGGTCATCGTGGAAGGCCTTGGGGAGGCATTTGTCTAGCAGTGGGCATCTATAAGATAAGAGAAGCATTAGGCTATGTAAACACATTCTTCTATTTAGCCATATGTGACGTCAATATAACGTTTTCGAAACAACAAACACACGTTGTTACCCTAAAAGCAGATTGTGTTTTCATAAAACGTTTTTCACTTATTTACAAAACCGCTTTGGTGCCTTTTACATGAGATACTGTGTACGAACCTTTTATGGATGTGTTGAATATTTGATGCAAAATTGTCTGCCCAATGGTAGATCGGTGTTCTGTAACGGTCAAGTGGAATACCTGGTCACCTTTGTAACCTTGCCCGTGAATGAATTATGAGAATATTTTATCAAGCTGTTGCCTCATTTCAGGTTTACACAGCTGTACATCAAGGGCGATATTATATAACCTCTACAACGTCACAAACGCGTTCACTTTACTTCTTATGATATTTGTAGATATATCTACAAAAATTTATCTTGGACAAAACTATCTTAGCATTGTGTAGATTCAATTTTTTAGTATTGTATAATTGCATGGCAAACGTGTGAGCACAATGTACGAATGTGCTGTAAGGCATTTTTTTGTTGGGATAACATAAAGCCTGCTAAATGAAGGGATAGGAAAACGTGTAGAGTGCATCCGTATTTCATTGCTTGTTGAAGAGGGTCTAAAATTGTCATCATCACCATCTCAGCGTTAATCCCAGTCGCATCCGAGGCTTTTTCAGCTTTGGAGGCTGGGGTCCGCTTTACCAGTCCAACTGCTAATTTTTGGCTAAACTTCGATATTTCAGTTAGTTAACAATAACAACTGAAGAGCCAATTATATACCTATATAGGTAATTGTATATAGGTATATACAATTATTATTTTATTAACCCTATTTACAATGAACCAAGAAAAGTTATATAGGTTTATTGACTGGAGGTTCCCATAGTGTGTGATCTTTTTATAATTCCTCAGCGTTCTATATTCAAAACGATGAGAATCAAGGTAACTAAGGTAGCTAAGGGTATCGTGTAAAATCGTGGACGTTAACTACTTCGTTTAGACTGCCTTAGTAACAGTGCACAAGAAAAACAAGTTTTCTTCCTATCTATACTCCATATTTCATCATGTGTTTCCATGGCCCAATGTTTGGGAAACAACAATTTAGAATTGTGATATATGCTTGGGTTAAATAAGCAACTCAGAACCACCTTGCAAATAGTATGACGACTTAGTTACTAAGCCAAATAGACGTCCAGTTGTTAAATATTTGTTACAATTTGCTCAGGAACTGTTCCCATATTTTATGTATACGAAGTTTAGCTTTTGGTTGGTAATAAAGCTGCGGACTGTTGCGGACAGTTTTTGCAAACATTTGAAGCAATGGAGAACCAATAAAATTAAAATCAGTCAGTTTGATATTGATCGTGTGCTGAGCAGTTGTGATTTATATATGATGCTTTCAAATTATGCTATGTAAATAATCTCTGCAAAAGTCGCGTACCTATATAATTTTTTTTTTTTTCTTGAAAAAACTTTGTTCCGCACACACTTCTATATTAGTACTGTATCATAATTGTGTTTGAAAACATTAAACTCACATACACAAACAGCCAGACCCGGCAAGTGAGTGATTACTCTTTTTTATAATCATAAAATTGTGTGTGAGACTGCTATCCCACCTGATGGTAAGCAGTGATGCAATCGTTGATGTTAAAGCGCGCTAGTTTATAAAGAGCTTATTCACTCAAAAAAAAATTAGGGAATAGGAAGGAAGATAGCAGTTGAGCTAGGTGATGCAAAGCTTCCGTGTGCAGTTTCTAGCCTGCCATCGGACGCGTCCCCAGGTGGCGGATAGGGGAACGGCCCCCAGATATGGGGGTTACCGGTTTACCGGCGCGGACCAAAACCAGATGCGGGGACCGCTTCGGCGGTCACACGTGCGGCGGGTCGGCCACCACTCGAGGTGGCTGACGTGACCCGAACTCCGGGTCACCGTCGGGCAACCCGGTCTCCTCATTGAGAGGAGCTGGGGGCCCCGTTTGCCTCCGGGCAAACGAGTGGGGCTAAGAGGAAGGACACCTCGCTAAAAAACCCTTGGCTGCTGCGTCTTCTCGCACAAAAAGACGTACCCAGCCCGGCCCCTCCCTGTGGAGTGGAGGGACCACTGTGGGCCCGCCCTAGGCGGGAATCGCCGGCGGGGGATTGGTAGTTAGGCTGTGCCATTTTCCCATGACCCCGCCACTCAGGCGATGTCGTTGTGCCGCTGTGGGTTTAGTGGGTATTCCCGGCTTCGGCTGGGCGAGTCCCACACACGCCCTTCGGGGTATGGTGCGTAAATGCATTACCACAGCGTCAAAAAAAAAAAAAAAAAGTGATGCAAAGCTTAACCCAACACTACGACCAACAATGCTGCGCCAAAGGGGGATCGATCTGGAGACCCTCTACGACCAAACTCCCGACACGACAACATTTATCGTATCGTACCCGGCACACATCGCAACACAACTGCTTAGACCCGTCCTCCGCACGGCTACACCAGACATCATGCCGGAACACGACGAATCGCTTGGCGGCAAGACCTTGTTTGGTGGGAGGTAACTTCTGCCGGCAGCCGATGTTATGGTCTACCACCGAGTAAAAATGAGGAATAAGGATTGAGCGTAATCACCACACTTGCTCAATGCGGGTTAGCGATTTTAGACTTAAAGTCCAGGTTTTCTCAAGATGTTTTCCTTCACCTTGTAATCAGTCCTTGGTATCCAAGATATACTTAGAATGTACATATACCTTAGAAAAGATACATTGGTACTTGCGTGACCTGGAATCGAATCCGCACACTCATATTTGAGAGGCTGGTGTTTTAAGTACTATTATACTACTTAGTTGCTAGTATTTTAGACTTCTAAGTACCAATACTTTAAAATATATCCTGAAGGCACGGGGGGGTCTTAACTTATAATAATAAACCGTTGTGAATGTTATTGTATAGAAAAACGTGTTATTATAAAGACACATGAGCTTTCAGCCCAGCACTAACGTTATATAGTGTGATAAAAATACACCAATATGTACAAAAAAGGGGTAATTCCACAAAGATCTGTGCTTGTCATCCATTTACATAAGTACTTAGAACCAGAGTCTTTGCATGTGGTACAAAATAATCCGCAAAGTACGCAAGAGATTACGTAGCATCGATACCACTTAGTATTGCAGATTGTTTCTGAAATACCAGGCTTAAGATGTCTAACTAAAAGCATTATGCTACTGAAAATGTTTTCGCGGAGATTAGATGCTTCAGTTGTATGAAGCAACGGGAGGATTTGATTTGAAGCAAGGAGGTTATAAATATAACACGCTTGTAGTGTCTTATTATAATTACTAGAAGAAACATTTAAACTCTAATTACGAGCATTTATTTCAACTAAACCTGTAATGTAATTATACATACTCGCTCTTATTAGCGTTCATTCCAGAAGGTCAGAACGATTATATTACTGTTACGTGCTGTTTTGATTCTCCTTCTTCTTCAGCCTATACCTAGATGCCCACTGCTGGACCAAGGCCTCCCCCAAGGCTTTCCACGCTGACCGGTCTTGTGCTGCCCACATCCATCGACTTCCCGTTACCTTCACCAGGTCATCGGTCCACCTTGTTGGGGGCCTCCCTATGCTGCGTCTTCCAGTACGTGGCCGCCACTCCAGAACCTTACTGTCCCTTCGGCCAACGGTTCTACGAGCAATGTGCCCTGCCCACTGCCACCTCGAAGAGCTATGGCGGTAACTTTGGTTCTTCTGTGGATCTCCTCATTTCTGATTCGATCACGCAGAGAAACTCTGAGCATAGCTCTCTTCTATTGCCCTTTGTGTGATTCTGAGCCTTCATATGAGGCACATTGTGAGCGACCACGTTTCAGTTCCGTAAGTCATCACTGACAACACACACTGGTCAAAGACTTTAGTCTTGAGACACTGATTTGATTATTGTCTACGAATTCCAACTTGGATTTGGAAACTAGCAAAATATATTTGCTGATTAGTTTCCTGTCCTGCTGAGTGAGCTCCTCCACGGGTATCCCTAACATATGTGCGTACCTTCACGTTAGTCTAGCTGTCTTTATTCTATTCCAACTTTAACTGATCCTATTCTGTCTTCACCAAGAATCCTCTTATTACGTTCTAGCTTTCCGCTCGCAGCTTCGCCCGCGTAGAATTCGGTTATATCGCGCTTTTAGATTTCCCTCGGGAATATCAACTTTCTCAATAAAAGGTAGCCTATGTCCTTTCTCAGGGTCTAAAGATTGTCTATTGCCAAATTTCATCAAAATCGGTTGAGAGGTTTAAGCGGGAAAGCGTAACAGACAGACAGACAGAGTTACTTTCGCATTTTTAATATTACTATGGATACAAGAATCCGCGTATTTAGAATATGGTGTTTGCAGATATCGCTACACTTCTTTATGAGAGAACAGTATGTTCGTATTAGAATAGAATGGTACTTACTTAATTAAGCTATGTACTAATGTAATATACTAACGTATAATTCGTTTAAAGAGTGATGGCTGCACTTGTTAGGCTTTAGTGTCGACACTGTCATGAAAATGATGACAACGACAAAGATGTAAGTCGTTAGATTCGCCCTACCGCGTCAAAAGTTAGTCGCGTTTCAGTTTCGATTTGACACCTCTGACACATTGACGCAGTGATTTGACTTGATTGTCACGGTAACGCTAAATAATAATTTGTGACCTGTTTTTTGTGTGTTTTTGTGTTGGCTGGAGCAGTTTGACTTATTGTAAAATACTGGTGTAAGTGAAACCGAAACAGTAATAAGCATAACATTACGCCTGAATCTTAATCTTGGAAGGGTTAGACTTATTTCGCCCACTTAAGAGGAGGCCATTCTATTAACATCAAGAGAACAAAAATTTAGATTTCGAAATTCCTGATCGAAAATCCCAAAACCACTTTTACCAGCCTAAAAATTGAACCTCGAATCACATGCTCAACATTGTTCCTAATATCCAAATGTGTTCCTTTATTTCATCTTCATCATCATCAACCTTTTTATCCTCCCACTGCTGGGTACAGGTCTCCTCTCATACAGAGATGGATTGAGTGTAATCACCACGCTTGCTCAATGTCAAGTCCAGGTTTCCTCAAGATGTTTTCCTTCACCTTGTAATCAGTCATTGGTGTCCAAGATATTCTTAGAAAGTACGTATAACTTTAGAAAAGTTACATTGGTACTTGCCTGACCTGGAATTGAACCCGCACACTCATACTTGAGAGGCTGGTGTTTTAACCACTAGGCCACCACGATGTTCCTTCATTTGCCTGCACGTAATGATGTAGGCTATCGTATATGAAACCATGAACTTTAGAATTTCCTGTATTACTAAGGGCTTCTCAGGAATTGAATGATATAAATGGAGTATTCCATGTCTAAACTATAAAGTCTCAAGTTTCGTTTTCACAGAATTGAGTTATCAGAGGAAGCCTGTGTTTCATCAAAGGCAATATTATACACAATCCAATAAGGTAATTGCGTAACATACTATCAATATCAATGGGTTTAATTTTGACACTTCAACAGACAATTTTTTCTAACATATAAAGTAATGGGTTAGCAATATGCTTTCAAAAAGATTTTAATTGGGTTGTATCCTAAAAAATAATTTAATGTCCATCAGATAGATTTATGTAAAATATTTAACACGTATTTTTTATTTTTTCTTTCATTCAAATACTTAGGAAGATATATTGATTTCAAACGTCGCATGACGTCACGCCGTGGTACAAAATATACCATGGCGCGGTGTGACATAATTAGCCCCCACTCCGTAACTTTAATACGCTATATCTCAGCAGTTTTTGTTAATTTCGACAAAATAAAAAATTGGGGTCTTAATTTTTTATTATGTATAATACGGACTAATTATTTTTATGATTTTTATGCCTTGCATACATCTCTATTGATAGTAATAGTGTGTTAAGCTATTAAGGTGCTGATTTCTACTTACTTATAAGCCCCACAGAAACCAGAATTAAATGAAGTGTTGAAGATGTATGAAACACTATTATATATCTCAACTATCTCAACCTGGATCATCCCTTCCAATTTCAAATTTTCAAAAATATCTCAATCATCAAGGACTTATTTAACTTCCAACAAAAATAAACCGTCAAATCAAATTAGGTACTTAAATAATAATTATCATCCATATCGGTACGAATGAAAGCAAACATCAAGCATCATCCATCGTGCTTCAAAAATAAATTCCGGTCTTCGAATACCGAAGAAACCTAAGTGTAATCCCAATTCGTTGGCTCCGATCCGGATCACCTACACATTAAGGGCTACCACTTTGAGAGGAAAATTGTTGTTTTGTTTTTAATCAAAATATTATTTTTTAATTAAGCTTCATTTCAGAGCTTGGATAAGTATCCCTTTCAGATCAAGACTCCACCGTGTCCCAAAAAGTACGTTAAGCCGTTGGTTCCGGCATTTACTCATTGTAAATCTTTGACAGTCTTTACGTACAGTCAGAATCCTGAAAGTATGCCAAACAGTCTTACGAAAGGATCAGATGGGTAGTTGCTCCTTGTAAATATATGCACCTGACAACCAACCCAACTCCACTGTAGGTAATAAAATGCAAGCTAAATGAGCCTTTTTCAAAATCTGGCAAAATCAGCACTCTTGGTGAGGGCCAAACACTTTGAAATTGATTCATTGCAGAAGCATTTTCAAAATGAGTTTTTGCGTACCTATGTCAACACCTAAGTAATTAGTGTTAAGCGTACGGATCAAATGAACTAGTGCGTTTAATTAGTACGGATAACAATGGCGCCGATTCTCTTGTTCACAAACTAAACTAAGTTTAACATTTTAGTTTAACCCTGTCAAATCTTAATTTGGATTTGTATTTGGATTTTTATGGAATATCTTAATATTCCATAGACAGTTTAGATGTGATTATAAACATGGTGACCAAAAATACATCAATTTACGTCCGATGCGGACCAATTTGCCAGGTCTGAAGTAACATATTATCTTCTGTCAAAAAATGTTGGTAGGTCTCCAGATCAATCTCCCTCTGGCGCAACATCGTTGGTCGTGTTTCACATTGCATCACCTCGCTCAAGTGCCGCTGCCGTCTTCCTTCCTATTCACTCGGATTTATTTGAGTGAATAGGCTTAATAAACTAGCGCGCTCTACCAACAACGATTGCATCACTGCTTACCATCAGGCGGGATTGCGGTCAAGCACTAGTTTATAGATATAAAGATTTTTTTAAAATTATTAGTACCTATTCTTAGAAAATGAATCTGTCGATTCTCAACGAACCTGATGCCTACTACAAGAGAATGTGCACATTGATAGAATAGTAGATAAAATTGAAAAACATTGTTCACAAACTTCTTTTTTGGAATCAAAATGTGAAAAATATTTCAATACTTAAGATTGGCAAAAAATATTTTATTGTAATTGAAACCCTTAATTAAGCAACGTATAGTACATCATTTCATATAAGTAAAAAGCTTACAGAACTCTTTGAGCGCTTCTTTTGAATAAATTCAAACCGATTCATCAGTCATAACAGGCATTTTCCGCTTTGTTCTCATGTGTGTTGTTAATTAAAACGTCATTTATTGGAGCTGCGTCCTGTAGTTTTACCCGCATAAGTTTTGATTCTGTTTCTGTAAAAGTATCCTACGTGTTATTCTTAGTAATACAATACCTTACTTTACCCTACTAATCCTATCCTACTTACATTATAAATGCAAAAGATTGTGAGGATGGATGTATGGTAGGGATGTAATGGATGTTAGTTACTCTTTTACGCAAAAATCGCGGCAAATCGTCGTTTTGCATAAAAGAGTAACTAACATCCATATACAACCCTACCATACATCCATCCGCACAATCTTTAAAAACGGTTAAACGGATTTGAATAAAAAAATAAAATAAAAAATAAATAAATTTGGCGCACGTAATATACATGTGCCAAATTTAATTCAAATCCGTTCAATCGTTTTTGCGTAAAAGAGTAACTAACATCCATATACATCCCTACCATACATTCATCCTCACAATCTTTTGCATTTACCTATAATATAAGTAGGATAGGATTAGTAGGACAATGAGAAATGTTTGTATATTATATGGTTATGGTATCGACTTAAATGATTATGATTTTCCGAAGAGTGATAACTATGACTTAAAATTATTATTCCTTCACCTAATAAATAATAATCAAGAATGGGTTGTTTCACTCTCGCATAAACAGGTCTGTGGCCCAGCAACCCAGGTAGGGACATTAGAGTCTGATTAAAATGTAACGTTTATATATTATGTGATGTAAATTTTAAATTACAATTAATGTCTACCAATTATCCCAAACCTATAATCGTCCATTGAGAAAATAGACTTTGTGTATGTACTTAAATAAGTAAAATAATTATCGTTACTGTAGCTGTAGCTGTATTTCCTAGACGGGTGTTGTGTCTGGCGGGCAATTGCCCAATGATTGAGGCGGGAACTTATATGTATGCTAGTTGCGCGGAAAACTCTGCTTGCGAGATGCAAGATATGCATGACGTCAGTATGACGCGTTGTTCGCACGTGGCGTTGTAATTATCGCTGGACGATTATTCAAAATTCAAAACTGCGACAACCCTAAACGAATCTTATTTACTCTCCTATACCGTTGCATTTGTAGTTGATTAAAAACCCACTTACTTACACTTACCTGTTCGTGGTGCGGATTACCTCGGCGGTGTTGATTCACTAGAGAGTCCTTCGTATTTGCATGATCGAGTTTATTTTGGAATTAGAAAACGATGGTAATTCGTGACTAGATTATGAATTTGTGTACCTATTTAAAACCGTTTTTGAATGATGAATGCATAAAAGTTTGCCAAACTCAGATACGTCGATACTAAGGCTGGCTGACCATAGAACTTTTATACGTGAGCCTAAGTTTGAATTTTTGACAGTTTATCTTTACAAATACTCTTAGATGTCAATTTGAATCCACGGATAAGATGTAGAAATCCTTCTAAAATTTCTTTTTGATAACCTGACTTAACCTACATCATATACAAAAAGGCACAAAACGACTGTAGTACACTAGAAAAGACCTACCCTAATATAGCCAAAGTAACCTGGACTACAGAGACTACAATCTAAAAATTTTTATACATGAAGCTAGCCAAATATAAAGTCAAAGCTCATCGGAGTAAGAAAAAGTTGTAAAACTAGGCATCCAACCACCATGGAACATATTTAGGCAAAACCGTAAAATAAATAAAACAAAACATGCAATATTTCATCTGATTAACTTTTCTGAGAACAGCATTCCCATAAAATTTAATATAAGGCTGTATTGGCATAAACAATAGCCAAATCGTAAAAGTTGAGAAATCTCATCTCTCAGCATTCAAGGCGGAAAATGTCACAGGATTATATGTTCTCACATCTTGCTCAAACCATTTACTTTTATGGAAACTTCCCGTATTTTCAACACCCACTTTTGTTAAATATTTTCTTGTTCCTTTTGTGGTGTACTTATCATACTTCTCTTTTTTTATATTTTACAGTTCTAAATGATTTAGATACTAAAATTATGTATTATAGGCATATATAACATGAGGCATATCTCTATACACAAAATATTTTGGGAAAAACATAGCACCGATTTTTATTTAAGTTTTTTTTTTTACGTAATTCATTGAAATAAATATTTATTTTAATATTACTTGAGACATTATGCATACAATCTTACTGCGCTTGAATGACAATATATATTAAGTAGCCCCTAGGGCCTAGCGTAATGAATGTGAAAGAATAAGGCGGAGCCAGTGTTCATTATGCGTTTCAAGTTTCTTTTTTATAAATTTATTTCC
This sequence comes from Sesamia nonagrioides, assembly GCA_017933935.1. Lineage (NCBI taxonomy): Eukaryota > Metazoa > Arthropoda > Insecta > Lepidoptera > Noctuidae > Sesamia > Sesamia nonagrioides. The sequence continues at coordinate 3,177,275 of JADWQK010000583.1, read as the reverse complement.
TTTTTTTTTTTCTTTGTAATCTCTTTTTTTTTAAATTGTATAACACACTAAAATATTTTCACAATAAATTGATCAACATAGCATAGCTATCCATATACATACCTAGATCTTCATTATTATAATTATTCATAACACTTATTTATGTATATACGTCATAAATCATAATTATTCCGTGACTATGAAGGTTAATGGTGTTTTTTTTAATAATTAATGTTAATTTTTATGTTTTCGTTAAATACTTTTTTCACACACGAAATATGATATATTAAAATCTCGATAGCTACATTTTTTAATCCAATATTTTTGAACAATTTATTTACCGAAATTTAAATCTCTAAGTTTATTAAATTTCTGAAGCTTGAAAGTTTTGACACATATTTTATTTATTTGTCACATAATAGTGGCTCCGTGGACATCTAGTACTATTTATTTGACTATCCTGGTCATATCGCAGAGATTAATAGTTGTTATTCATTTTTGATCTCCTGCCAACATGTATATTCATACAAGATTTGATGAGATTAGATTAACCCTAGACACCACAAAATTTAATATTAATTCCGAGTGGAATGTGGTATTTGGTAATAACAATATTGCTGTTAATAACGCAAATTAAGTAGAGCTAGTGTAACCCATAGAGAAATCAAATAGTAAATTACAACGGTAAATGTTAAATCGGGTTATTGAATATCCGATGAATTGCAGGCCTCGTTAATTCCGATAAATTCGGAACATTCAGCCGCCATATTTACCAAAATAAACACAAACAACTGTAAGCGTTCAACCCTTCCACTTCCAAACAAGTGGAAACATGTACACGTTGCACAAACAATTCGTTGACCTGGAAATCTCAAAGCAGTTTTGCCCCAAAGATTAATTAGTTGAGGCAAACATCACGGCTAATCTCGAAATCTGCGTGCATCCGTCCGAAATAAATAATTATCTCGGCTGACGGAAAATGCAATGTAAATTTAATACTGCTGACTTGTAGTTACAATTCTTGCTTTAGTCAGTGCGGACGTGGAAATACGCATAGGACACCACAAGCGAAGAGAAAGCATAGTTCTGTGGAATTGAAAAACATGGCGGAACAAGATACGAACGGTGTGGCGAAAAGAGTATGTTAATTCAACACAATCTCCCCCTAAGCTGTTAAACACACTACGTTTTAAATGTAAAATAAATAAAGTGAACACAAGGTCTTAGCACTTTGTAAATTATACTGTGAACAAAGTTTTGACAAGCAAGTAATTTCTCTTCTCAAAGACTTTTGAGTTTAGGAAGTCACCCAGTGTTATCTTTTCCGGTCACTTCAAAGAGAGAATTAATATTTTACTGGCGATTGGAAACAGATGATTTTATCGTACGGAATCCTGATTCTTTTTTTTTTTTTGCTTCCGTTTATTTCAACTGAATCGTTTCCAGCGTGAAAAGTATTTTTAAAGGTACCCTGTTTATGAAATGAGCAACTTTTTGTATGCTGTAATAGGATGGAAGTGTTTTTTCTATTAAAATGGCGGCTTTACAAAGTATATTGTGTTTTCGCAGAGGGGATCAAAAGAGGAGCGCCGCCGTAGCAAGCCAGACGATGCTAAGGATGAAATAAAGAAATTTAAAGAAAATCTTCTACAATCGCTTTCTACTGGAGAGTAAGTGTTTGATGCATAATATGTTAGTTAAATTGTTTCTACAGTTTAAATTTCTGTCGTTGTTAGGATTAATTTTAAACAGTAATAATAATTATTACACTAAAAAGTTAAAAAATAAAACATTAATATAATATTTTCGTTCCGTTTAAATATTTTACTTTTATGCTAAATGGGGTTGATTTTATTATTGGCAATGATGTACAAGTATTTCTGAGATACTTGGTTGTTCATTAAATGTATAAATGACTAGCTGCGCCCCACGGTTTTACCGTCGTAGGTTTAGATTTGTTTTTTTTATATGCTCCGCTCCTGTTGGTCGCAGCGTTATGTTATATAGCCTAAAGCATTTCGGAACTAATGGGCTATCCAACGCAAAAAGAATTTTTCAAATCGGACAAGTAGTTCCTGAGATTAGCGCCTTCAAACAAACAAACAAACTCTTCAGCTTTATGTATTAGTATAGATAAAAGGTAAATGTAACCATAATACAAGAAAGTAACATACAGGAATAGTATAGTCCATGTGGTACCGGTCTTAGAATAGTACCAACCCATATGGAGGATATGGGTGGGTGTCGTCAGAGGCGACTAAGGGAACTCTCACCACGAATATCAAATTATTGCGATCCAAACCGCGCAACCTGCCAAGCGTGGAGATTATAGCAACCCCCCCAAAGAAATGAAATCATTGGGAGAGGCCTTGGTCCAGCAGTGAACTTCTATAAGCTGAATAAGAAGAAGATTATAGAGGAATTTCATTTTGAACATTACCCCATTTATGCTAGTGAAAAGTATGGAAGAAAATGGCTTGTAGTGCTGACCCCAAATGAATTGGTATAAGGGCTGAAGAATGATGACCCTATTAAGCTAATACGTTACTAGAAAAGTTACAAATGGAAGGGTCCGGTAACTAAAATTAAGCGTAAGCATTGTTTGCATAACTGATCTCTTGAACATAGTCATATTTATTGCCATCATCAGTTTTCCGAAGAATAAAATTACTATATCAATATCAGAGATTTTTCAAAGTATCTTGTTTCAAGTAATAAATCATTTTATTCACGCATAATTATTTATTTCGTTTTAATTCTCAATAAATCTAGTTTATCAGTTATTCATGGTAGGTATTAAATGAACTTAAAAAGTGGACGTTCAACATTTTTTAACTTCGTCTGTGCGTTGCCTCCATAAAAAACCGGATTATTTGTAATTTTTAATTTCCGCTACCCGCACCGGGTTTAACAAAAAGCTATTTCGGCGCTAAAATGTCTTTATTAAGAACTGATTGAAAAGGCGTTAGGTAGAATATTAAATCAGTAAAAATTGTGTTCTGTTTTGCGAGAATCAAAAATTTATCAGTAATAAAATAAAAAAAAAAAATGAATCGAAGTTAAAACCAATTTCTACTTTTATGGTTCAGAGTCGACTGAACACAACAAACTTTATTTGGGATAACATTTCGTTCTCTCACAGCTCTATTATATCGGAGAATGGAAACGACTTAACTGTCCCTCCGCAACCGAGATCCCGTTCAGCGTCTAAAGCAAGAGAAGCTCTCTGTATACCAGCCAATGTTGCGTCCGAACTTGACGATAATAAAATTTTTGAACTAAAAGAGGTACGGAATCCGTTTTATTGCATGCAATCCCGGGAATTTTAGACTACCGCATTATATTTTTATTATACTGACTACTGATTTGATCAGGGACATGTACATACTTACCCACATATTTGAATTTTGAATCTTAGACCATTTTTATTTCCTTTCTGTATAAAATGTTTTTTTTTTTCTATATATTGTAAATACTCGTATATATTGTCGTAATGGTACGTATCGTAATAGTGTGTACCTTATTTGTTTTTTTTTAATTCTTAAGTACCCGCCGTCTAATCTCTTCACCACCCATGGTTGACTCGTAGCGAATGCCTAAGGCATTAAGTCCGCCTTTGTACATTTCTTTATGCGAAAAGTATTAAAAAGCAAATAAGTAAATGTACGATTAACCTGGACTTTAAGTCTAAAATCGCCAAACCGCATTGAGCAAGCGTGGTGATTATGCTCAATCCTTCTCTGTATGAGAGGAGACCTGTGCCCAGCAGTGGGACGATGGAAGGTTGATGATGATGATGATGATGACGATTAATTCCGCTCTTAAAGATAGGTTTACCGTTAAACGTTACACATGTTGACATGTTTTAGTAATGATAATTTCACCAATTTCTACAAAATTATTTAAATGTCATGTCAAATGTGTATACGCTGTGTTTTTTTTTTTCAACTGTGCTTTGACTCAAGGCTGATTGCTAGTGTTCTTCTACATGTCTGTATATTTAATTAGCTTTCGTTTATTTGCAGGCATTCTTGCTATTTGATATGAATGGAGATGGCTGTATCGATTTCAGTGATCTTCGCGCCACCCTGGTCAGTCTTGGTGACAAGATTGATGAAAATGCGATTCGCAGCATGCTTTGTGAGGTAAATATAGTTGTTTATGAATATTAAATAGCATCAAGTACCTACATCACAAATCTTCGTAAATATAGAATGTTCTAAATCTGATAATTCTCGTGGAAGTTCTCGTGACCTATTTAGAAAAGTTATCTGCATTTCATCTAACATATTTTTACCTCAACGAGTACGTAATATCCTGTTGATAATATCAACCATTTAATTTTGATCTTATTTCTCTTAAGAAATAAGCAAGAGCGAGAGCAATTCCACACTAGCGTCATTACTGTATCCAGAAACCACCTACAGCAATAACCTGTAGTAATTTCAGTGCAACGAAATTAACCCATCCACGTAGCGATTATATGGGTTGAAGAGGCTATATACTACAAATTCTAGTAAGCAATATCAACATCTGTGCTCATAAGCTACTAGCAGTTTGGATATGCACAAAATAGCCATAAATTGTAAGCGCATAGCCAATTAGCTAGCTGGCATCTGTGTCAGTAGACAATTGTCGGGCTGACTTGTATGTAAAGATAGGTATACTAACTTAGACAGGTGACTACTCAGGTAACTAAGTTGGTGGTAGCCAGATCGACCGAAGTAGCTATAAAAGTATAAAGTTTACTCGTATAGTGCGTTCATGTGTAACGCTTGTGGATTTTAAATTTCCAAGTAGGTCACATAGTTAAACTCAGTATGAAAGAGCGTAGGCTTTTATCCAATCTTCTTCTTCAGCCTATAGATGTCCACTGCTGGACAAAGGCCTCCCCCAAGGCTTTCCACGCTGACCGGTCTTGTGCTGCCCGCATCCATCGGCTTCCCGCGACCTTCACCAGGTCATCGGTCCACCTTAATTAGCAATATGCTTCAAAAGTAACTGTTTTGCAGTTAGGGTTCAGATAACGTATAGCTACGACGTAGGCTTTGAAGTTGGTTCTTAATACAAATTTTTAAACAATATTTGTTTTAAATTAGCTGGTGTATTATTCTATTTTTGTGTTAATAGAATTCAATTTGTATTCCACAATATTAGCTCTAACAACAACAAACAGAAAACACTAATTACATTCAAACAATTATAAGGCAATTTACCAAAACAACAATCTCTAGACATAAACACCAAAATAATTCATCCAATGAAACTAAAACAACAGACTCTATTCGCTAAGGGTGGTCTTAAAACAGATAAGAAACTTTGCTTTTCTTTTAATTCTGCTTAAGTATTGTTAGGGAAGTTTCTGAGTCCTGACGAAAGAGACCCTTAAGCTCGTGTCAATCCACAACGCTGACGAGGTCACAGGGATTTGCTCCCACTGCTTCAACCACAGAGCACGGAGACTCCTTGTAGGACCTTTCTAGAGGGGGCATTGTTAACAGTTTCCATACAAACCAAGCGTGACACCGTTGACTATTCTACAAAATGGACGAAGACGGTGAAATATAAAAAGTGACCGCTTTGGGCGTTGACTAAATGCATTTTCACCGCCATCAATTTTATTAGTACTGTCTTTTCTAGAGAATGTAGTGTTAACGCTTCCCATATTATAAACCATGCGTGTCACTATATATTCACTCTACAACACAGCAGGGTAATTGCGTAACCCACTATCAGTAGCAGTGGGTTTAATTTTGACAGTTAAACAGTATTCATAGCATTATTTGCATGGTTAAGCAGATGCATTTTTGGAAAATATGGAGCAATGAATTGGCAATATGCTTCAAATTGAGAGTAATTGTATGTCAGTTAGGGTTCAGAGAAAGTTTAGCTACGACGTAGGCTTTGAAGTTGGTTCTTAATTCAAAATGCGTACTCAACGCACTCTTTGCGCTACAATTTTTTATTAATATTAACGTTTTTCGGCGCCCCTGGTGCAGTGATTCCGTGCTCTGTGGCTCCAGCGGATCAAATTTAAATTCCCTTGTCTAGGGCAGTGTCTGCAGATTTTTCGGCATTACCGTATATTTTTGTTGTATCGCTAAGATTAAGGGGACTTATTCTCCTTCCTTTTTTCATGCTGAAATATTGAAAGTAAATTTCTATTATAATCTGGAAATAACATGGTAATCCACTTAAATGTGTTTTATAAGAGGCGGTGGAAAAGATATGAGAGATGTTCGGAACCTATCCGACTTTTTAAGATATCTATGTATTGGGATGAGGGGAACGTGGCTACATAATTACAGTCACACAAGTCGATCGATGAGAAGGCTCACTCTCGTAACTTAAAATTTCCAAAATGTAATCGCAGTCTCATCTCGGTGCCTAACTAATGTCATAACATGTCAAAATGTAGGGAAATAAGACGTATTTTTTTGACAGATTGAGATAGAGATCAGACTGTAAACGTTCTTAAAATTTCTAGAATTAGCCTCAGGTTAAGCTATTTATACAATGCCAACAATAATAATAATCATTTTTACACAAAAATTGGTACAAACAGGTATGAAGTCCCTGACTCCTGTGCTAGGTGATATCAGGTATATCATCTAGCACAGGAGTCAGGGACTTCTCAATAGGTGACATACGTGTTACAAGAGCCAGTGCCTTCTTAAAACAGGAGATTTTACAGAATATTATGCAAAAATATTAACAAAAACAAATGAATCTGGTAATAAGAGAAACTAAACTAAAAGCGCCGGTTAAAAGAAGCCTGTATTGAGTATTTGGGAGTGCGTGTTTATGTGCGTATGTCTGTGTTTATGTGTTTGAGTATTTTCGCGCGTGTGTGTGTTCGTGTTTGTGTGTGTGCAGCAGTTATTTACCAGTAGGCTTTATTATAATGTTAAGAAATAGATATGATAATTTTCTTTGCTTCGTCAACCATGGTTGATAGTTTCGGTATGCACAATGATGACTGGGCAAAAATCTCCACACAATGGGTGCTTGTAGATGGACGGCAGCGCTGAGGCCGACCAAGATAGAGATGCAGAGATAACATTTATGCGTACCAAGAGGGCTGGTTGGGGTTTTTTTTAAAATTGATTATTATTATTTTCTATCATTGATAAAATGCCGAAAATCACCAAATTCCTTGGAATTTATATGAGAACAGTAACTAAACAATGAATCCTAATCCAATATCCTCTTCAAATAAATATATTTCTCCTCTCTTGCCATCGGCTCGAGTATTTAATTTTTTTTACATTAAACTCCTCTTCTGTTTTTGTTCATCAGATAAGGTTTATCCAATTTATTTTAAATGAAGGCCGGTCTGATAAAGGCTTATTAACATTAGGTTGTTCCCTGTCCGTTTTACAAATGTTAGTCCGCAATCTGGTTAAATAATTTAGACTCAGACATAGCCATTTTAATTTTATGGATCTGTTTTCCCAATTCCTTTGAGCTGCTATTGCTTCCAGTTTCAAATAATCATATTATTTTTGTCCCAACTATAAAATAATGAGGTAAAAACTTGTAAAACTTTGGAAAAAAAGAAGAATAATTGTTCAGTTGATATGAAGTTGAAGTGAAGGAAACTATGTACATAGTTGCATTTTTTTTAATAAGCAATATTAAGCTAATTCATGGAATTGTTCAAAGTAAATAGTAGGAGAGTTGTAATGGTAGCAGCTTGTATTTGTAGTTTATATCTAGATATCATCTAGAAGTTAACCCCTAACATAATTATGTCATGTAGTAGGGAAAAAGCTAGGCAGATCATAATCAGCCTATAATGTCCCTACTGCTGGGACTTGGTGAGATGTGTTGGCCATAATCTACCAAGTTGACCCAGTGCGGGTTAGTAGATGTCACATGTCTCAGATTGTTTTTTTTTTTGGCTCTAGGACATGTCGGTTTCTTCACGATTTATTCCTTCACCGTCTTGAGAGCAGTGGCCATGAAATAATTTACACAAAGTAAAGCTCCTGATGTGGTTCGAACCTACGACTTACAACTTATATGTCGTGGTCAATACCACTTAAGTAGGCCACCGCTGCCCTCTGCTAGGCAGATGATGATGATCTAACATCTACCTGCGATATAACACTTGAGCAACAATTCACGTAATTGTACATAAGTACGTCTCACCGTCCGATATCAGTCTCAATATGTTTAGTTTCTCTAATTTCACTATAGTAACAACAAGATTTTGACGTTTATTTGTTACCTAGATGAGGAGCCATTCTCGTAATTGTTAGAACGTCTCACAGTCCGATCACAGTCTCAATCCGTTTAGAATACCTATAATTTCATTACAGTTTTGACAAGATTTTGACATTTATTTGTTACCTATAAATGAGGAGCCATTTTCGTAATTGTAAGAACGTCTCACAGTCCGATCACAGTCGCAATCTGTTTAGAATATCTCTAATTTTACTACAGTTTTGACAAAATTTTGACATTCGTTTGTCACCGAGATGAGACAGCGACTTGATCACTCTCAATCTGTTTAGTTTCTCTAACTTCACTACAGTTTTGACAACATTTGACTTTTATTTGTTACCTAGTTATGTAGCCATTCTTGTAATTGTAAAAACACAGTCCGATCTCACTCTCACTCTGTTTAGAATACTTCTAATTTCACTAGAGTTTTGACAAAATTTTGACTTTTATTCATCACCTAGACGAGATGAAGAGTCATTCTCGTAATTGTAAGAATGTCTCACAGTCCGATCTCAGTCTCAACCTGTTTAGTTTCTCTAATTTCACTACAGTTTTGACAAGATTTTGACGACTTGAATTTGAACGCTTTAAATTCAGAGAATTGAGCTTCGTCTATAAAACGAAAATATCAAAGTAACGACCACATTCAACATCACAGACCCTTCAATAGAGAGGCTGTTAACATTGTTTTAAATTGGTTTAGCAATTAGTGTCATAGTATAGTGATCTTCAATCCCAACACGTACCTATCTGTTGAGCGGAAACCGCATTCAATCAGTACCTATGGATACACTAATTAGTGTCTTTACGAATGAACCTGGTTTTGCGGATGGGATCAAAACGAGAGCGAACGTTTAAAATAAATTAGTTCATTCTAGAAGTTCAATTTACAGAAAATAGTTGGGAATCAAGTTGAGCTTGGTATGCTTTACACATTACTTACTGATCATATACTGGGATAGTGATAAAATACAAACGGCTTTATTATACTCGTAAAGCCGTTGTAAAAAACCGTTTCAGTAAAGTACTTAATACCCTGGTTTGAAGCACCGAGGCATTTTTAAATATCCAAATATAATCCAACAAAGTTAAAGTTGTTACAAAACTGACATTAAACCAATTAAGTTCAAGTTACAGTAACTGACTTTGAGGGTTTGGGCGCGGTCTAAAGTTCAAATTGTTTTCTAACAAGTTTGAAAATGTATTTTTTCAGAGATCTCAAAATTATGTTACATCTGCAACATGTGTATGATTTAATATATGTGTGTATGTATTAATATTGTTTTCTTTCCAATTTTCAGGCGCCAAACCCGTTAGATTTTGACGGTTTTGTCAACCTCCTTGGATACAGAACTCTGGAGTTGGATTCAGAAGAAACTCTTCTGTCAGCTTTGTCTCGTTGGGACAAAAACAATAGTGGATTGATTTCTGAAGACTTGTATGTATGACTCCATTCTAATATCACTTTATAAAACAAACAAACAGGGCAAGCTAACTAAAACCGTTCAAAAGTGTTCCAAATGGTACAGTAAAAAGTAGTGGGCTGGATGCATTTCAATCACTTTTGAGGTTGATTGAAAGGCACTTCAATCAGTTTCCGAAATAGCAAATGTAGTACGAGACTAGATGGGATGATAAACATCATAGATTGTAAAAGCTGTATGAAAGAACCTTAAAATCCAATCTGGCACACAATTAGGAAGACTTATGACCAATTACCAAGGGCCGTAGTCACATTACAATACTCATAATAATCGATTTTGACAAGTTTCGTAATCTACTAACAAAATGGCGTGATTATGACTTTCCAGTAGTCCATCACTCACACTGCACTCCATATTAATAAATGTACAAATTGGGTATTGGCGTTTAGAAAATCATTTCCATTAACTGATTTTATAATAACGGCAATACGGCAATGTAATTCTATCACCATTCCATTACGAGACGACTGAGATAATTGATCGATCATTATGAATTTACCAAATTACTAACTTTTAAGCACAATGACAATGGAATCGTGTTGGAATGATAAATTTATAAAAATAGCAAGTTAGATAACAGTTTCTTTGAACTTCTGGGAAAATTTCAATATTTAATTTTTAATGACCCACCAAAGAATTTTAATTCCAAGTTTATAACACTCATAAATCTTAATTTATAGTCATCTGCAATACTTATATGAGCCAACCGATATTGAATTTACATCATCCAATAGCTGGAGTTAGTAAACTATGAGAATAGGCTAACTTGTGTAATCCGCAGTGTATTGAGGACGCTAATAAACTTCGACTTGAAACTCCAAGTGTACATGTATACGAATATATAAAGTTATGAGAAGATCTAATTATAGCCATCATACTAGTCAGCTTTGCAAAACGAGGCGGATATAATATTATGCAAATTGAATTACGTTAGATAGGTTACAGTTCTGGGAAATATTGAACGGATGACTTTATTTTATTTGTGTGTATGGGATAACATTTGCAATGATAAACGATAAACCTTAATATATAATTTTCTTTTTTTGGTATACATTTTTCTATCTATATTGATATACATATATATTTCTGACTTATTAATATTGTAAATTCCAAAGTATATCTCTCTGAATGTTACTTTTTCACCGCTAAACCACAACGGACAGAGGAGATAGATTGCATCCTAGGGAAGGAGATAGACTACTTTTGTCCCGGTAGCACATACCCGTTTAATGTCCGACATCCACGAAGTTGGTGGGGCGGAATTGGCGTGTAAAATAATATAGACTTCAGTCCAGGGATGGACTGTGGATATATTATTATATTAATTTACTATTTGCTCCTGTGTTGCTTCTAAAGTCTATGTGGAGGCATGAGGAACCGGGAGTAAAGTTCACTAATCCTCACTAGAAAAGGGAGGATCTTCCAACCAGACGAGTGTTATATCTGGCGGGCACTTGCCCAACGGTTGATATTGGCAAGTTATATGTATGCTAATTGCATGGTAAACTCTGATTGCGAGATGTAGAATTCGTGTGACGTCAGTACGACTCGTTGTTCATTTGTGGCGTTTGTAGGTACTGCTACAGTCTATAATATGGCTCGAATAAGAGTGGCTGCCGTGATGACGACTAACTGAGAAGTCAATTAATAACTGAGCATTGTGAAATCATTCAACACTACACAACAGCAGCTTCATAACCCCTAAGTCCTCTACCACGAGCCAAATACCAGTCATAACTGTATCAGTCATCGTCTGCATTGACTTTTCTCAACTGTGTTGGAGTCGACTTCCATTATAACTTAACCCAGCTGAATATCATTATTTTATTTGAAGCGATTTATTATCTGACTCACCACCCACTCCCTTGGTAAGATTGGTTGGTAGATTTGCGGGCATCTGACGAATCCTTCCGTCTGTTAATTGGATGTTATCTAGACTGACACTTGCCAATGTTGGTCAATTAATGGTCACCCAAACATCCATAGTTTTTTTGTGCTTGCAATCCCGCCTGATGGTAAGCAGTGACGCAGTCGTTGATGGTAAAGCGCGCTACTTAATTAAGAGCCTATTCACTCAAAAAATTGAGTGAATAGGAAGGAAGATGGCAGTTGTGTGAGTTGATGCAATGTTAAACCTAACAACACGACCAACGATGCCTCGCCAGAGGGAGATTGATCTGGAGACCCACCACGACCAAACTCCCGACGCAACAACATTTGATACATCGTACCCGGCACACGTCACAACACAACTACTCAGACCTGTCCTCCGTACGGCTTCACTAGACATGATGCCGGAACACGACGAAACGCTTGGCGGCAAGACTTTGTCTGGTGGGTGGTAATTTCTGCCGACAGCCGATGTTATGGCCTAACGTGATCGATCGACTTTTACGGATGTTATTAGTTAGCCACGTTTCTTTCCGTATGTACGTAGGATTACGTAAATACGGCAAAACGGAACCTTTAAGGAAAAACATCAAAAACAAAACTGACCGATCAGTTACGAACGAAACTCCATCGTGTTGAAACAACTTTGTGTAAGATTAGTATCGACCTTCGAAAACTAAAAGGAATATGTGCCTATACGTGGCAAAACAATTACTTGTTTCAGTTCATTGGCTTCCAAAGTTTTGTAGAGGGGTGGTTGTACGATAATAAAAAGAATATGAGTGGTAAACAGAACAACGCAAAATAATTAAATAAAGTTTTATTAGGGACTAGCGGTCGTCAGCGACTTCATTCGCGTGAAGTTAGTAATTTGAACATGCTATGCTCCGCTCTTTTTAATCACAGCGTAATGTTATATTATAGCCTTAAACCTTTCTGGATTAATGGGCTATATAACGTAAAAACAATTTTTCAAACCGGATCAGTAGTTCCTGAGATTAGCGCGTTCAAACAAACAAACAAACTCTTCAGCTTTATATATTAGTATAGATAGGTAGGTACAGTAACAAGTTATAATTGGGTCAGACGGAGTCCACGAGGAACGATGCTTACCAGAGCCGTGAGTCATTCGAAAGGCATACTGAGGCTCCTAATGCACAGGAAAATGAAGGAACACGGGTGAGTTTAAGTCAATAAAATCTGACACGCCTTTCCAGTCCGCCCAGAGCGGTGAAGTCATTTGATGATTTCCTATCCAAAATAAGAGGTAGATAAATTTATTAACTCAGTGATCTTTATGAATGTGTCGATAACCAAAGTCATCATTAACATTATCTTAGCCACACGAAGTCTACTGCTGGACATAGGCGTCCCCCAAAGATTTCCAAAAACAACGACTTGACGCGGCCTGCATCCAGCGCTTCCCTGCGATTTTGGTCAGGTCATCCGACCAATTAGTTGATGGGTATCCGACGCGCGTGACCAAAGTATGAACACCTAAATTTTGGGCCAAAAATATTTAATTTTTTTTACGATCATACGCTAAAAAGTAACAGTGAATTGTTATTCTTCTTTGGAATAATTTAAGTACATAGTACTTCCCATTCCATCAGTGTCATTGCATCCGATGCGTGAATTTAATTTATGCAAAATTGAAACAGATCGAACTGGTAGAACTGGAGGTGTTTGGGGAGGCTTAAATCGAGCAGTGAAAGTCTTTCAGCTGAAATTATGATGTTGAAAATTTAAGAAAACATGTGTTTTCAAGATACTCTGCCTTACTGCTAAGCAAAAGGTTAGCCCAAATACTTCCAGACATCCTTTTATAGAGCCATCTCGATCTAACCCTTGCGGTAGACTTCGAGACCGTCTCGCCAGCTCTTTATAAAACCGGCACATAACATAAAACCGTATTTATCAGTTGTTTAGGCTAAAAACCTTTTAAACGCGACATTATTACATGGACATCTAATCAGCTTATGTAACGTATGTCTAGACATGGATTAAACAAGTGTTTTTAGGTTTTAATGGTTTGACCCAAACTATTTAAAATTAAAACTAAGTCCGCCTTTGTACATTTTTTGTGCGAAAAGTTCGAATAAATAAATAAATGTACGTAAATAATTATCTCTTAACCAATAACATCATAATCAGCCTATAATTTTGCCATTTCTGGGACGCAGGCCTCCTCTCAGCAACGGAGTGGGTCATGATCCACTATGCGGGACCAGTACGGATTGGTACATATCACATGTCTTGGAATATTTGGCTCCAAGACCTGCCAGTTTCCACACCTATGTTTTCCTTCAACATTTGAAAAAATATTGATGAAATAATTTACACAAACTATAGCACCTATTATAAGGGTCTGGAGTGGCGGCCACACGTACCGAAAGAAGCAGCGTAGGTTACCCCAACAAGGTAGACCGATGACCTGGTGAAGGTCGCGGGAAGCCGATGGATGCGGGCAGCACAAGACCGGTCATTGTTGAAAGCCTTGGGGGAGGCCTTTGTCCAGCAGTGGACATCTATAGGCTGAAGAAGAAGAATAGCACCTGTGTGAGTTGGAAAGTACGACCTACGACTTTTAAGTCCGGTGCAATATCAATGGCCGCCATTGCTCCTATTATTCCCGAAATCTAGAAAATTCTTCTATCAGACGACTGAAACCAAAGCCGTAATTACGAAAATGATTATAATTCTCAGAAAACCTTGTCATTATTTAAAACTGATAATGGTGTCGATTCCCTTGTTCTTCGACTAAATTAAACTAAATTTAAGGGCAGTGCATCTTTGTCTTTTTATTTCATTAAGAAAAGGACTAAAGACAAATACTAGTTCAGTCCTGTCAAATTACATAGCGCCTGACGTAAGTTGACTTATTTTTAGTCGCAATTTTTGTATAACACACTAAACTCTCTATGGAGTATCTTGATTTAATAGGACTAAACTCATCATCGTCATCTCAGCGTTAATCCCAGGCGTATCCGAAGCTGTTTCAGCTTTTGTAGTCTGGGGTCCGCTTTACCAGTCTAACTGCTGATTTGGCTAAGCTTCAATATTTTTCGTGAAGCGGCGAAGGCGATATCGAAGCATTGCAGTTAGATCAATTGTTGGACTTTTGAAGGCTCCAACAACCGGTAACGACTGCCCCTAGATGCTCGTATAGCAACCGGAACCAACGGCTTAATGTGCTTTCCGAGGCACGACCAGACCAGTGCAAATATTCATATTCATGCATACCTACAAATATTTGCACGGCGCAGGGATCGAACACAGACACAGGTTGACAGGACTAAACTAATATACTATTATTCTGTCATTTTCATACTATAATAAAAAAAGATACAATGAATTTAAATTTAGTTCCTTTAGTTTGTAAACAATGTAATCGGAGCCATTGTCTATAATATAATTAATCACAGACGTCTACAACATTCCTATCAACAATATCAGCATCGAAATAATTTTAATTATTATTAAACCCAAATGAATTACACAATTATATCTTAATAGCCATAAAAAGGTATCGTTTAAATTTTACATTACTCAAGGGACCGGTAAATATAGCGAATCAAGATTTAAATTACATTTTCAGATATCCGCATGATGTATTTCTCGGGCACCTGTCAGGGCATGATTTAGGGCGGTCTTTGGGCACTTTCGGAAACCTAATGACGTTTATTTCCGAACACTAAAATAGCTTTGGTAATATTTTAATGGTATTTTGGAGTTTTAACTAAGTTTTGTTCAACAACTAAAATAACGTAATGAAAGTTGTTGAATTGTCAAAATAAAACCCATTGTTACTGACAGTGGTCCCGATTTCCATGATCACATACTAAATTTAATTTAATTTTAGTGCATCTTTTTCTTTAAGAAAAGGACAGAAGATAAAATGTTAGTTTGGATCTGTCAAATTAGTCCGCTCCTGGCGTAAGTTAACGCATTTTTGATCGCCATGTATATAAGCGCGTCTAAACTGTTAATGGAGTATCTTAATTTGACAGGCTTAAACTAAAATGTTATCTTTTACCCTTTTCGTAATAAAATCGAAGGAAAAAGTTAGTTTGTGAACAAGAAAATCGGCGCCAGTGTTGCTGTGCACTAAAAACAACAATTTCGAAGGAAGACCAACCCTTCCACTTCCAATGATGGCAGCTAGAATAAAGCATGACTTACTCCGCCTGCCAACACTGGAATGACTATTAAATATAGTTATTAAAAAAAAAAACTTTTTACGGTTACCTATGAACTGTTATATCAGTGACGGTTCTTGCAAAAAAGTTCTAAACTTAAGAAATTCTTCATGACTTAAAATAAAAATTGTTTCCACAGAATTCAGAAGTATCAAAGATATTTTTTAGGGTTCCGTACCTCAAAAGGAAAAAACGGACCCTTATAGGATCACTTTGTTGTCCGTCTGTCTGTCTGTCTGTCTGTCTGTCTGTCACCACCCTTTATCTCAAGAACGCGTGGACGTATCAAGCTGAAATTCACATGAAATACTCGGGTCTATTGTCCCTTTAAGCTGTGAAAATATCAAACTTCTAAGCCAAGCCAATCAAAAGATACAGCCGATTATGTCGATATTTTCAACAAATTTTCGACACTCGCAAAGGAATCAAAACCTACAGGATACTTCCCGTAAACTCAGAATCTTGAAAATTGGCATGAAGCATTGTCATATAATGCAAATATAGGAAAAATTGCGAAAATCACATTTTTTAGTTATATAATATAATAAACATATTTTAATAAAATGGAACTTACTACCTTATTTCTCACGAACGAATAAAGTTATCAAATTGAAATTTATACCAAATACCTAGGTCTATTGTCCCTTTAAGCTGTGAAAATATCAAACTTCTAAGCCAAGCCAATCAAAAGATACAGCCGATATGTCGATATTTTCAACAAATTTTCGACACTCGCAAAGGAATCAAAACCTACAGGATACTTCCCGTAAACTCAGAATCTTGAAATTTGGCATGAAGGATTGTCATATAATGCAAATATAGGAAAAATTGCGAAAATCACATTTTTTCAGTTATATAATATAATAAACATATTTTAATAAAATGGAACTTACTACCTTATTTCTCACGATCGAATAAAGTTATCAAATTGGAATTTATACCAAATACCTAGGTCTATTGTCCCTTTAAGCTGTGAAAATATCAAACTTCTAAGCCAAGCCAATCAAAAGATACAGCCGATATGTCGATATTTTCAACAAATTTTCGACACTCGCAAAGGAATCAAAACCTACAGGATACTTCCCGTAAACTCAGAATCTTGAAATTTGGCATGAAGGATGGACATATAATGCAAATATAGGAAAATTGCGAAAATCTCATTTTTTTAGTTATATAATATAATAAACATATTTTAATAAAATGAAACTTACTACCTTATTTCTCACGAACTAATAAAGGTATCAAATTGAAATTTATACCAAATACCTAGGTCTATTGTCCCTTTAAGTACGACTGGACCTAACTTCGGAATGTTTTTCTATGAATTATTTATATTTCGTCTGCAATTCAAATTTAAAAAAAATTCTTAGTTCTAGAAAATTTTACATTATTGTAATAAGCGCCCTCTATTGTTGTGTAGTTTTACTATTTTCTTGTAGAGATGTAGTAATGTTGTTTATCGATTTAGTTATCGATAATACTTATTATGATGAATACATTTTGTTGTATTTTATTGACATTTAAAATATAGCTAAATAAACTTAAAATATTACTATATCTCAAGTTTATTTATTATTAACTCTATTTAATCATAATCATATCATATTAACAAACAAAATTGAATGAACAATTACTATTCATTTATCTAGGTTTTTGTTATTTTTGGTTTCCGAATAAAAATAATGTCGTAGGGAAAAGTGGATACGATTTATCCAGATAGACCGTAGAGAAGAAAATTGGCTTCCGTCTCATTCGTCGAAATTATGCTCAATGCATTTTAAAAGAGAAGTTATCTACTTTGGAAAGACTTGTCGATCAATTTAAAAATAAAAAAGAATCGGTACCTTGTATTAGAAATGAAATAGTAAGTTATTAATTTCAGTACTTTTCTACTTAACCGTAAAAATTGGAATAAAATTTACAGTTAAGTGGATAAGTACATAGATTACATAACTTATTTATAATGAAATATATTCATAAAATATGTAGGTACGTATATGTAGTACAATGATTGCGAGCTACTTTGTGATTTTGAGGATTCCGTACCTAAAAGGTAAAACGAACCCTATTCATGAGACTTCTCTGTTCGTCTGTCCGTCTGTCACCAGGCTGTATCTCATAAACCGTAATAGCGAGATAGTTGTAATTTCCGGAGATTGTGTTAGTATTTCTGTTGCCGCTATAACAACAAGTACTAAGAATAAAAATAATAAAATATTGAAGGGGGCTCCCATACAACAAACGTGAATTTTTGCCGTTTTTTGCTCCATATTAATAACGGAAACAGATAGACGCTTAAAATGTTCACAGAATATTTGGTTATACCAAATATTCTGTGAACATTTTAAGCGTCTTAATTTTATTATTTTATTAAGCTTATTAATATTCAAATTACAAATAAATAATTAAAATAAAATAAATACTGAAGGCGGGCTCCCATACAATAACCGTGATTTTTTTGCCGTTTTTAAAGATAATGGCGTACGAATCTTGTAAAGGTCTTGCTCCAGCAGACTACCATTTTTGTCGTGATTTGGACAATTATCTACGTGACAAGAAGTTTTCTTCCCAGGAGGCAGTTCTGCTTTCACACAGTTTGTGCAGTCTAGATCCTCAGAGTTCTATCACAAAGGCATAAACGACCTTCCTATATATTGATTATAAATGAATTATTTAAAAATTAAAAAATAAGCAATTATTTAGATTTTCAGTACTAATCGGCAATTTTAAACTTTAACGCCTATTATATTAAAAGAATTATATAAATAAGAAACTTGTAAACTTGAAATTACCCATAATTATTCTGCTTCCTAATTTTTTGTTTCAAGCTATCATAATGCGAAAAAACATCGTCGTAGTAACTTCTTTGAATATTATCGATAACTTTATATCGAAATGATACAAACCCTACCACAGTTTTTTGCATTGCCATTTAAAAATATTTGCAAACAAACGTGTAAAAAGAATAATTTTGCTAAAAACGAAATGCAAACGAAAATTGCAAAACAAAATGCGCTTTATGGCCTAAAAGGTCTATTACACTCAAAATCGCAATAAACTGAGCGTTAAAATAATTCGTAAGCATAAAACATCTAAAATGCCAATAGACGGTGTCACGGTAAATGAATAGTAGCGAATAAAATTCTAAAACAGTTTTTGTTTGTACAAGACAAGTTTCACTTAATTTATTTACTTTTCAATATTTATTTACCCGATTTGAACTATACTAGGGTATTAAATCGGATCTGGCAACATAGACCACACTGGCCACCTACCGGGCAATAGCTGAATATATTTTATATAAACTTATTTCATTTTTACTATTTAATGTCTCCAATTGTCGATCTAATTTTGCTATATTGTACTAGATGGCGGAACTGAGCCATGGGATCACAGTTTTTCTATGCCATTTTGACACATCTCTATATATCTTAAATCTCTTTGCCTACAAGGTACTTCCCGTGAACTCAGGATCTTGAAATTCGGCACGAAGCAACGTTATATTATAGTACAGACAGATAACGGAAAAATTGTGAAAATGATAAATTTGAAGTTACATAAAATATTATTTTTGCTTACATGACATAAAATATTTTTTTAATAATTATAAACTTACTACCTATCCTTTTTCACATGAACGCGTAGAGATATTAAAGTTGAAATTCATATCAAACACTTCTTAAATCTAATTGCGTCTAAACTGTGAAAAAATCTAAATCAATGCTAGTATTATAAATGCGAAAATAATTCTGTCTGTCTGTTACGCTTTCCCGCCTAAACCTCTCAACCGATTTTGATGAAGTTTGGCACAGACAATCTTTAGACCCTGAGAAAGAACATAGGCTACCTTTTATCCCGGAAAAATTTGATGTTCCCGAGGGGAATTTAAACAGCGCGATATAACCTAACTCCACGCGGGCGAAGCCGCTGGCGGAAAGCTAGTACGTCATAAATTGTAAACCGCTACGTTTGTACAGCGGAACCCTCGGTGTGCGAGTCCGACTCGCATTTGGCCGGTTTTTTTTATTTTTTGCGTATATTTATGCAAAAGTGTACGTACTTAAGCAGGAGTACCATGGAGGTTTATTAAAATTCTCAGTGCAATCTGTATTTTACGACACCCCTCGGATATACTTTTGTATAATTCTATGAGCAAATTTTGACGAGATAACATATAAGAATACATTTGTACTTCGTGCAAAAGCTCGTAAAGTAAAATTAGGTGTTCTAACGTTTTGTACTCGCCTATGCGAGAAAATCTGCTTCAAAGAGAAGAAATAAATGTCAATGTCTCAAGCCATTGTGTTTTGAGAATAGCATTA
Source organism: Sesamia nonagrioides (assembly GCA_017933935.1). Taxonomy (NCBI): domain Eukaryota; kingdom Metazoa; phylum Arthropoda; class Insecta; order Lepidoptera; family Noctuidae; genus Sesamia; species Sesamia nonagrioides. Next base: position 3,157,172 of record JADWQK010000583.1, on the reverse strand, counting down.
ATATTAAATTTAACTAAACTTATTACCAATTTAAAAAAAAAAACAGTATTGTAATGTATAATTTTTTCTTCAACAATAATTTGGTAACCTTAAAAATGGTTGCTTATTTTTCTTTGAAAGTTAAATATAAATTCTAATAAATACGTGGTTTGTCGCTCAGCTTTATGCTGCGCTACTAAACTACTCTATGCAAAATCAGAGCCCAGCGCTGGTTTTCAGCGACAGCCGGCGCCGACGTAAAGACGTCACCTGATGCAACCAACAATTAAAAGTGGCACTGAACCGGTAGTACAGTAAAAATAAAAACGTAAGTTGTTGGATCATCATCAACCTTTTCATCGTCCTACTGCTGGGCACAGATCTCCTCTCATACAGAGAAGGATTGAGCGTAATCACCACACTTGCTCAATGCGGGTTGCCTTAGTTGCTTAGTTGGATAATAAAAATAAAAGTGGTAATAAATCGCATGACAATAGTAATCAAATCAAATCAAATCATTTATTTCAAATAAACCAGTTACAGGCACTTTTGAATTGTCAGAAGGTCGGTCAGTCAATAAGATGAAGCTAGTCGCCCATTCCAAAGAGTAGGTACCTATGGAGAAGAACGGGCAAGAAACTCCATGGACACTCTTTTAAATTTTTAAGCTATTGTTACAAATATTTGATTACATCATTCATGTTGAAATCAACCGCGTGAGAACGATGCAGAAATATATTGTACGCTGAGAGCGTCCATTATGGAAAACATACAAAAATCAATTCAGAAATTAAAATACGCCGTGGCAGCTAGCATGTAGCGTTCCCCGTGTGGTACCGGGCCTAGAATTGTACCAACCCATATCCTCCCGTGGGTGTCGTAAGAGGCGACTAAGGGAAATCACCAGGGAAGCGGGCAGCAGCGCTTCTCCTGTGTAATATCAAATCACTGCGATCCCCAACCCGCCTGCCAAGCGTGGGGATTATGGCAAACCCCCCCAATGATGCACACGATACAGCCCAGGCCCCTAGTCCCCGGCAGCTCCGCTATTCCAGTCTACGGTAGCGGACTCGGTTACGGCGGAGCAAGGGGTGCTAAGAATCTCCGGCAGAGGTCCGGCTACCATCACAAACGACGACCTTTGGCCCTGGCAACATTTAACACGCGCACACTACGGACCGATGAGAAGATTGTCGAACTGGAGGAAGAACTGAGCCGGTTGCGCTGGGACATTGTGGGGTTATCTGAAGTCCGAAGAGAGGGAGAGGACTCGATAATCCTGAAGTCTGGCAACCTGCTCTATTTCCGGGAAGGCGACCAGCTGTCCCAGGGTGGTGTCGGGTTTATTGTCCACAAGTCCCTCGTGAACAACGTGGTTAAAGTCGGGAGCCTTTCGACTCGGGTGGCGTACCTTGTACTGAGAATAACAAAACGATATTCGTTAAAGGTTATACAGGTCTACGCCCCGACGTCTAAACACTCTGACGATGAGGTGGAGGCTATGTATGAGGACGTCAGTAGAGCCATACATTCCTCCAAAACCCACTACACCGTTGTCATGGGGGACTTTAACGCAAAACTGGGCATGCGAGAGGCGGACGAGACGAAAGTGGGGCAATTTGGAGTTGGAAATCGGAATCCCAGAGGTCAGATGCTAATGGATTTCATGGAAAGGGAAGGACTCTTTGCGATGAATTCTTTTTTCAGGAAACCATTGCACCGCAAGTGGACCTGGCTCAGCCCCGATGGTCAGACCAAAAACGAGATAGACTTCATAATGTCAACGAGAAGGCAAGTGTTCAACGATGTCTCCGTGATCCATGCGGTAAAAACCGGGAGTGATCACCGTATTGTTAGAGGCATCTTGAACCTCAACATTAGCTCGAACGCTCTCGACTTATGAAGTCTACGCTCCGTCCAGCGTCAACACAACTCCAAAACCCCGAGAGCTTTCAGATCGAACTACAAAACCGCTTCGAATGCCTCGGTGAATGCGTAGATGTGGACGACTACAACAACAGGTTTGTGGAAACTCTCCAAACGGAAGGGTCTAAGTTCTACAAAACCCTCCGTTCAAAAAGACAGAAGAAGATCTCCGGTCCCACCCGCCGGCTAATGGAAGAAAGACGGGACGTGATCTTAAAATCCCCTGATGACGCTTCGCGCATCAGATGCCTTAACAGACAGATCTCAAAGTCTCTGACTCGCGATATACGCCAATTTAATACAAATTGTAATAGAGAGGCTATCGAGCGGAACAAAGGCTCCAAAGTGTTCGCACGAGAATTGTCTGTTGGACAGAGTCTACTTGCAAAGCTGAAGACTGGGGATGGTAGGATCGTCACTTCCAAGCCCGAGCTTTTGGGTGAGATGGAGAAATTCTACGGAGAGTTATACACATCAACACACGCACCAGTTGTAAGCCTGGTTAATGATCCTAGAGCCAGACTAACCCGACACTACACCGACGATATCCCGGACGTCAGCCTGTACGAGATTGGTATGGCCCTGAAACAGCTCAAGAACGATAAGGCGGCTGGAGATGATGGAATTACGGCTGAGCTTCTGAAAGCGGGTGGCAAACCGGTTCTTAAAGCGCTTCAGAAGCTATTTAATTCCGTCATTCTTAAAGGCGAAACGCCTAAGGCGTGGCACAGGAGCGTGGTGGTTTTGTTTTTCAAAAAAGGTGACAATACCCTCCTGAAAACTACAGACCGATATCCCTCCTGAGCCATGTCTACAAGCTGTTTTCTAGGGTCATCACGAATCGTCTCGCTCGCAGGTTTGACGACTTCCAGCCTCCCGAACAAGCAGGCTTCCGAAAAGGCTTTAGCACCATAGACCACATTCATAAGCTGCGGCAAGTTATACAGAAGTCCGAGGAGTATAACAAACCACTATGCTTGGCGTTTGTGGACTATGAGAAGGCCTTCGATTCGATTGAGACTTGGGCGGTGCTACAGTCTCTCCAGCGGTGCCAAATTGACCATCGATACATTGAGGTGATAAAGTGTTTGTACAAAAACGCCACCATGTCAGTCCGTCTCCAGGATCAGGACTCGAAACCGATCCAACTGCAGCGTGGAGTGAGACAAGGAGATGTCATATCTCCTAAATTGTTCACTGCTGCGTTGGAAGATGTCTTCAAGCTCCTGGACTGGAAAGGACTTGGCATCAACATCAACGGCGAGTACATCACTAATCTCCGTTTCGCAGATGATATCGTGGTCATGGCTGAGACCCTGGAAGACTTGGGCAAAATGCTCAATGACCTCAGCAGAGCTTCCCAACAAGTGGGTCTAAAAATGAACATGGATAAGACGAAGAACATGTCGAACTCTCATGTCGCACCCACTCCAATTGTAGTTGGTTGCTCTGCACTCGAAGTTGTTGACGAGTATATATACCTGGGACAGAAAGTCCAACTAGGTAGGTCCAACTTCGAGAAAGAGGTGTCTCGGCGAATCCAGCTCGGTTGGGCAGCGTTCGGGAAGCTACGCTACATCTTCTCGTCGTCCAAGATACCACAGTGTCTCAAGACTAAAGTCTTTGACCAGTGTGTGTTGCCAGTGATGACTTACGGAACTGAAACGTGGTCGCTCACAATGGGCCTCATACGAAGGCTCAGAGTCACACAAAGGGCAATGGAAAGAGCTATGCTAGGAGTTTCTCTGCGTGATCGAATCAGAAATGAGGAGATCCGCAGAAGAACCAAAGTCACCGACATAGCTCTGCGAGTCGCTAAACTTAAGTGGCAGTGGGCAGGGCACATTGCTCGTAGAACCGATGGCCGATGGGGCAGCAAGGTTCTGGAGTGGCGGCCACGTACTGGAAGACGCAGCGTAGGGAGACCCCCAACAAGGTGGACCGATGACCTGGTGAAGGTCGCTGGAAGCCGATGGATGCGGGCAGCACAAGACCGGTCATCGTGGAAAGCCTTGGGGGAGGCCTTTGTCCAGCAGTGGACATCTATAGGCTGAGGAAGAAGAAGAAGAAGTGGCAGCTAAGAGATGACCAGTCCCCTCCGACGGCGTCCGTTCACGAACATGACGTATGGATCAGCATCATTCAGCTCAACCATATCGAAGGGAACCCAATGACCCAAAACACACGCCACCATCAGCGAGACATTTGAGTGAGCATGACATACTCTCAACAGCCAGAGCACAATTAAGTCAATAAAAAAGACTAACCCAACAAATAAATGCCTTACAGCACATTCGTACATTGTGCTCACACGTTTGCCATGCAATTATACAATACTAAGAAATTGAATCTACACAATGCTAAGATAGTTTTGTCCAAGGTTCAGCAGCTCCAACAGTGTTCCTGAATACTAAGTTTAGCTCCTGTGTAGCTGTACAAGTGCCGAACACCTCTGTCAGCGATACAATTCCGTAACGTACAATATGCTTGGCTACATAGTGTGCAATACAGGCTTTGAATTAGTAACATAAACAGTTACATATTAAAACTACAAGAGGAAAAATCAGAGAACAATCAGTGTATAGAAATCGGACGCAGCTCAAGCCCAAGCCTTTTTGTCCTCAATATAATCCTTCACACTATAAAATGCTTTCTGACACAACTTACGTTTAATGAAGGATTTGAATTTATTCAGGCTCAGATCTTGAACCACCTCTGGAAGTCCATTGTAAAAATGTATACATTGGCATCTGAAGGAGCCACCTATTTTCTTGAGCCTTGTTGTAGGTACAATAAATTTGTGCCTCTTCCTAGTATTTATATTATGGACATCACTGTATTTTTTAAACAATTTTATATTTTTATGAGCATACAAAAGATTTTCATAAATATATTGAGACGGCACGGTCAGTACATTAATCTCTTTTAAATTTTTCTCTGAGAGAGTGTCTCGGACTTAATTTATAAATTGCACGAACAGCTCGTTTCTGCAAAACAAATATTGTTTGAATATCGGCGGCATTTCCCCACAACAGAATGCCGTACGACATTACGCTATGGAAATAGCCAAAGTACACTAAACGGGCCGTCTCAACATCAGTCAAATTACGAATTGTTCTAACTGCGTATGCAGCAGAACTTAGTTTTTTTGACAATTTTTCTATATGTGGACCCCATTGAAGCTTAGCATCCAGAGTTATACCTAAGAATACTGTGCTGTCTTCAGATTTCAATTCTTCGCCCTTTATCAACACTTTAGTTTCCACCTGCCTAACGTGAGGTAGAGTAAACTTAATGCATTTGGTTTTTTCTCGTTTAAGAGTAAATTATTAACATTAAACCAATGGACTACTTTGGAGATCGCGCTATTTACATCATCAGTAACCTGCTGCTGACGTTTCAGTTTAAATAAAAGTGAAGTGTCATCTGCAAACAACACTATATCGTGGTTATCCTTTATTAGGTACGGCAGTAGCCATATTATTATGACAAAGTATAATGGTTTATGACAGGTGTGAATTAGAACTAAACAGCCTTTTTCTTTACCAAGTTTCTCGTAATGGTAAGTTTCCGATACGCAAGGCTTTTCTTTTATCCCTAACTGTAGGAGATAATGTGAAACGCTAAAATAAAATTTATTACATACTAGCTGTTTCCCACGGCTTCTTTCGCGACCTTCGGGACTTGGAAAAAAGGTTTATTGCTCAGTCACGTCTAAACGTGGAGTAATATTTTATTCGGTTGCTATGGTCTTTTTCACACACACGTTCTTACAGTAAAAGGTCCACTAAGATCTGCTCATGTTTCTAAGCGGGGCACGTAATGCTCTTGTAAAGTTTACATTATTATTTAGGGCATTGCCACATCTTCACGTAGCAGTAGAAAAAAAATTGTGGCCTTTTAAATTTATACTACATCCAGCCGCTACTAGTTGACTCTATGGTTAAATATTCGGTAATTGTTTTTATTTATTATTTTATTAAGTCATCATCAATCTAACTGCTGGTTTTGGCTTGACTTCGATATTTTTCGTGTAGCGACAGTCGTCTGACCTCCACAACCTGAAGGCGATATCGAAGAATAGCAGTTAGACCAATTGTTGAACTTTTGAGGGCTCCAACAACCCGTAACGACTGCCATTAGATGTTCGTATGGCAACCGAGACCAATGGCTTAACGTGCTTTCCGAGGGACAACCAGACCAGTGCAAATATTCATAATTATTAATGCATAAAAATATTTGCTCAGCGCGGGGATCGAACACAGACATGTACGACTTCTCTGAACAACATCACCAAAAATATTTATTATATTTTTTTTTTGTGTTTCTCTTTCAACTTCTCTTTATATCTTTGCACCTACCATGTATTTTTTTGTCTCTGCATCACCCTAAGGTAGACTGGTAGAAAATGCCTGAGGCATTAAGTTCGCCATTGTGCAATGTTTCTTTTTGTGCATAAAGTTTTTTTTTTTTGATAAAAAAGGTTACTAAGCCTTTTTAGGACGTCCTATATATGTATATATTTAGGTACTATAAAGTTGTATATAAAGGTATTTAACTTTTTAAATGATAGCATTTCTGTGGGGATTATAGAATCCCCACAGTTGGGACCGGGTTAGGGATCGCAGTAGTACCTTTAATTCAATATAAATAAATGCGTTTGTCAGAAACAAAAATAACGTTTTTATCGAATGTCCAGCCAGTTTTTATCAATAATACACATGAAAACAAATGGCAGTGCCAATTGGATAAGCTGTTCGTGACAAAAACAAACGAGCAAAACTTTCCCTTTTATCAATTTAGGATGATAAACAAGACACTTTATAAAGAAAACACACATTGTTTTATCTAATTTATATACTGTTGGTAATACTTCGCTCGTCTTCACAGAATTGTTTGTCTCGAGCTAAAATACATTTTTATTTTCGGCTTTCCTTATTCAAATTTGTCTTCTTTGTCAGCTTCATATATAAACAATAGGATCTCACGTCAATTGATTTTATGTTTTACCCGCCTGTATTGTAACAGGTTTGTTGTTTACTGATGATAACTATCCATAGAATGATCCAAAGAACATTAGTGAAAACACATTAGTTATATGACGTGTCACTACAATGGTGACATTAATGATTGAACACACAGACACTGGTCTTATCCCTTAGTGGCAAACATCAAAAATTTTAACAAAAAAAAAAATCGAATTTGAAATCTACCGTTTGGGCCGCTCACCGATCTAGAGTTCTCCCTTTTCTTCAATTTTCTTACGCTTTGGAAGTTATTCATTTAATTTCATGGATTGACTATAATCCTGACAAATGAGCCTTGCGATAGGGCTCTTTAAGTACAGGTTGTTCCAAGATGCTATTTGAGAACATTACAAATAAATAAATAAAAAATAACATTTAATAAAAATGAAACGATGCATGATGTTCAAGCTGTACTTTGCTCTTTTAATGATATTTTATGTACGCTCGCGAGTTTGAAAATCGAGAAGATTACGGTCTCTGAAATCCCTGACTTAGCGAACAATATGGGCATTCTCCTATACAGGAATACCCTGAACTAATAATAATCATTTATTGACATAAAGACACATACATTAGTATACACAGATTAACTAACTGCTAACAAATGGTACAGAAATCTGTATACAGATACAAATTTCAATACTTCTAAATTTGAGCTTGCCAGGTTAATTAAATAAATAATAAATTAAATTAAATAATTAATAAATTTGATTATAAATTTAATCTAGTGTACAGAATGAAAACCTGCCAAGTTCAAATTTAGAAGTTTATCAAATTTTATTTCATCTGAACTTGGCATTGGATTGGATTTCGACCCTTTTTTAGGCGAACAATTAACAGATAGGAATTTGGCCTCCTTTTTAGCAGGTATATTTTTGGTGGGATTTCAATATTTTATTTCAAGAAATCCTCTTTTTTCTTTTTGTGCCACACCCGCGTCCATTGTTAATCTTAGAATTCATTTGGCGTTTTAGAGATATAGACGTGACAATATTTTATACCCCCTCCCCGTCTCTTCCTCCCGCTCCTCATCATATCCTCTTTTGATTTGTGATTGGTTCATAAATATTTTTATTACAAATTCGATATTCGTTTAAGCCGACTAACGGTTGACCGAATTTTCATAATTTCTTAATATTTTGTTAATCTACATATAACACACTACCTGTGTGCCAAATTTAATAACGGTAGGAAAATTGGAAGTGGCCTAAAGGTTTTGATTACCAGTCAGTGAGTGAGTCAGTTCTAATATTAGCTATTTTCATAGGGTCATATTTCAAGATAGTATACTGAAGCTATATCTATGAAATTTGGCATACCGCTTTAGCACTTGTATATAATTAGGTAGGTACAATTTTATATCTGTATTTGCAATAGGCACTGAGGTACAAGGGGTCAAAAGTGTGTCGAAACCGTTAGTGTAAATAGTGCACGGCATGCACGCAGCCTGTTGCCGGAACTTGGCCTGCGCACTACAGTGTAAATAAAAACACAGTGTAAATTAAATCCCGAAACCGTATATACGTATATTCGGTTAATGAACTATAGGGCAAATAAAGAAACGTAGTGAAATAAGATAATAATAATAAGTATGTACATTATGATACGTTATGCATTAATATACTACTTAGATTACCTACATGTATTGTGTAGTACTATTATATAGCTCGTGTGACCGAAACTCGCAATTCTTCTTGGCGTGTTGATACAGTTGATAGCAATCGTAATAGGCTTGTCCCAGAATTTAGCTACTTGTTTGGCGCCATCACCAGCATCTAATGTTCCTTCAATTTGCAATTGACAGGACACGATATTTATTATTTAGACTCCAAACTGGAGTCTCCACCTGAATAGATTTTCATTGCCTTGGCCAACCTGGATCTGAAGTCTGTTTATATATGTACCAATATACCTTGTTTTCTGTGTAAAAATCACTTCAGTTACAGAAAAGCTGGTTTATTTCACAATGGTATAAGCACCATTTTTGTTCCCAGGATCAGACATGACCTTATGACCTTCGGAGACAAGTTTACAGCAAAAGAAGCAGACTATGCATTAGACGAGGCACCACTGATTGTGCAAAGTGACGGATCAACTATGATTGACTACGTCAAGTTCTGCAGAAAACTTGCAGGATTGAGGAAACCAGTCAAAATTGAGGTCAAATGAAGAGCAGAAAAATTAATCAGAACCATATCAGCATTTAGCATGATGTGAGAAATAAAGATTTTGTAAATTACTTATTATTTTTTTCTTTATCCTAACGTTAGTATTTATATAGCCATATAGGTTCATAAAATACAATTTTATTGTATTTTTTCTTCCGTCTAAATCAGTATCTCTAAATTTAAAAGAATGTGTTATCTATAGATTATTTAGTTAAATATAATATTTTTCTTTTAATGGTCCTATCTTTTTTTTCTGAATGAATCATTTAGGTGCCATGGAAAAAGAACTATATTGATAAGATCTATCAAATACCATTCGTTTCGAATATTTTTAGGCCAATCTTCAAGGAAAAAGTTGAAATTCCCTTTAAACTAGTATCTTTTAGTCAAGAAAGGCACAGTTAGAAGGTCTTTTTGAAAGTCAGTTGCATTTTAAATTAAAATACATAAAATAGCTTTCAACCTTCAAAGCTTTGTAAGCTACTAAGATCTTGCGAAGAATTAAACCATTCGCTGCAAATTGAAATGAAACAAAAAACAAAAAACTTTGAACAATTTCTTCTACGCGCTGATAAGGAAAAAGGAAAAAAGATCAGTAGATACGCTGAGTTTAAAACTACTGTCAAGTATAAAGAAGGTATTAAAAATTCAACTCACTCGTGATGCTCCTTGTGAATGTCGAAGTCAGTGAAGACGAGTTCGACAATCTCGTGGGGCGCCGCGACGAAGGTGTAGAGGAGGCAGTCGATCCGCGGCGGGTAAGGGCGCGGGTAGTCGGGGCTGCTGAACGTGCCACGCTCCTTACCGTACGTCGATGTGTATCGGATACACGTGCAACCTGTAACAAAACATTTATGGTTAGTATTCAGTAAGTCATTTTTCGCGTACCGGAAGACGCGGCGCTGGTAGGCCTCGACAAGGTGGACCGACGACCTGGTGAAGGTCGCGGGAAATCGCTGGATGCGGAAGGCGCCGGACCGGTCGTCGTGGAGATCCTTGGAGGAGGTCTAGCTCTAGTAGTGGATATTTTTCGGCTGAAATGATGATGATGGTGAAGTTATTTTTGATAAGTTAGTGTTGGGTCATATGGTTTATGTATAACCAAGAATTTACTGGTTACTCCCTGTGTGCATCTTGTCAACGCTGGGCAAAGGCACCTCCGACTTACAGCTATTTTGATTCAGGACTAACATGAACCATTGTTCACATTAGTCCAATAAATGTGGTCAAGAGTTTCAATAGTTAACAAAATCTCAAATATTAAAGACTCAAGTCTTTTACTTTAACGGTTTTTTTTTATAGAAGTGTCAAAATTTATGTTTTATTTTCTCGGTGACTACGATGCATATGAGACTTGAATTTTAATTAAATGTCATTTGAATTTTAAGAGAACTTTATATCAGAGGTACCTTAATTTATACAACTTCATGTTGCTATGGCAACTTTAATTTAACAAACGAATTTACTTAACTACGAAATTACTTGCCAGTATTACTTGTGTTTTAAGTTAAAGTTGCCTCGTCATCATAAAAAAAACCTGATTTGAAAAGTACAGATGCGCCGCTCCCTCTTTTTTTCCTTTAATACGCCTACTCTTTGCTCGCTATTCATATTAATTTCATAAATACGAGGTTAAGATCTGTGATCCCGGCAAAAAATTGTTTTAGAAAATCGTCATCATCATTCATCATCATTTCAGCTGAAAGACGTCCACTGCTAGACATAGGCCTCCCCCAACGTTCACATTCGGACCTGCGCCTCCCGCATCCAGCGGTTTCCCGCGACTTTCAGCACGTCGTCGGTCCACCTTGTCCGGGACCTACCCACACGCTGCGTCTTCCGGTGCGTGGTCGCCACTCGAGAACCCGTCGGCCCCATCGGGTATCGGTCCAACGGGCAATGTGCTCAGCTCACTGCCACTTTAGTGTTGCTATTCTTCGGGTTAAAAAACCATAAATAAATGAAAAATGTATTTATAGTTATTATAATATTAATTTGTTCATTAAATATTACAACTAACATAACTATGAATAAACATTAGCATTTAATGGAAACAAAATTTAACCATAAAATAAAAACCGATCAAAGCGTGTCGGGACACGATCAGTGAAGGGTTCCGTAGTTTCCCGTACATCACAATAAGTGTCCCCAAAATGTTACATTGAGGTACATTGAGTTGACATACTAAGTCATCATCATCTAAGCGTTAATCCCAGTTACATCCTAAGCTTTTTTAGCTTTGGAGCCTGGGGTTCGCTTCACCAGTCTAGCTGCCGATTTTGGCTAAACTTCGATATTTTCCGCGAAACGACTGCCGTCTGGCCTCCACAACCCGAAGCACTGCAGTTAGACCTGTGCAGTAATGACTGCCAATAGATGTTTGTATGACAACCGGGACCAACGGCTTAACAGCTTAACGGCTTCATATTCATGCAGACAAATATTTGCATTGCACGGGGATCGAACCCGCGCCTCCTTGGGCAGTGGCCGCGTTCGCTACCGCTACGCCACAGAGGCTAAGTTGACATAGTAAGTGTGAAATTCTAAAAATGCACCCATAAATGACAATGATAACTAAAAAAAGAATTATAGATTCTAACTATTCTGTAGCTCATATCCGTTTAGAACGCATCAACACAGGATAAAACAGCGCGAAGTAGCCACAAGAACATTTAACAAAATTAAAAAAAAAGCAATTTATCGGCGTGATTGATATACATATTGATACCAAATTTCAGCTCTCTAATGCTAACAGTCACTGAGATTATCCGACTTGACGGAACTATAAGGGCTCCTAGTTTACTACGGAACCCTAAAAACGCAAAACAGTATACGTGTGTTAATATAATGTCGCCATTAAAACGCCACACTGTATGACTATACTAAAAATACAGCTTATGGATTCCTGCCTGATGGAAAAACCAGCCAAGTGCGTGTCGGACTCACGCACAATGGGTTCCGTACCATTGATTTATGAAATTAAAGGATTTAAGTTATTTGTATGAAAGATTACGCGGTAATAAGCGGTGTACGATTTACGAGGTATTAAAAAAAAACTACTTCCTAGATCTCGTTCAAAACAATTTTCGTTGGTAGTTTTTATAGTAATGTACATCGTATGCTTTTTTTAGATTTTTCATTTTCTTATTTTAGAAGTTAGAGGGGCGGACCAACTTTTTTCACTTTGGAAGCGTCTGTCACGCAAACTATTCGGTTTAGAAAAAAAAATATTTTAGAAACCTCGGTATCATTTTTGAAGACCTATCCATAGATACGCCAAACGTATGTTTGATAAAAAAAATTGAGTTTTAGTTCAAACTATTATATTTTTTTTTATTTTTGCATCAAAATCTTAAAGCGGTTCACAGAATACATCTGTCTACCAAGTCACAACATTATAGCTCTTATAGTTTCGGAAAAAATGGCTGTGATATACAGACGGACAGACGGACAGACAGACATGACGAATCCATAAGGGTTCCGCTTTTTGCCATTTGGCTACGGAACCCTAAAAAGGGTGAATAATGAATTGACGAAATGAAAACTGACCGACAGAACTGAAAACTGAAAAAGAACAAAATAGTTACAGTTGTGACGCAATCTACTAAAGCAAGCAAGCAAGCAAGCTACTCTGTATGTACAGAGTATACATATTATGTATCTCTCGCTGTAGAGATCACGGTTTCCGGTTGGTCACGGTGATGCGAATTCAATGCTTTTTCCGCATCCAATAAAAGTGGTCAACCTGGCCAGAGACTTATTTCACTTAAGTATCAGATTGGTCAATCCTTCTCTGTATGAGAGGAGACCTGTGCCCAGCAGTGGGACGATGAAATGTTAATGATGATGATGATGATGATCAGATTGGATACAATCACGCAATGAGTTAGAAGAATTATTAGTGCAGATTGAAGACGCGATGCGAGGTGGTGCATCCGCGGGGGAGCAAGAAACTGAATTTCATTTCAAAGCAACTGAAGTCACGAGCAAAATATATTTTTAATATACATATTCTTCCTGAAAAATATTCACTTTACTCACAGATAATCACCACAGCGTTAAATGTAACACTGGTAGCTGAATAGGATTATTTTAACGAATAACGTTTTAAACGGACCGAGGGGAATTTTAGTTGTGAATTAATCGGATCCCTCGCTGGCCCGGTGTTTTGTTTAACTAAGCGATTTTGGAATGGTTAAAATAAATGTATTTTGAAGTTGAAATTTTACTAATGACATTTATATGCCGAAATGTTCGTTTGTGGATTTTTAAATTTAGTCTAGTGATATTAAATACTGGTTTTTCGTAAGCAGTGGTCTAATTAAGCAAAAAAAAAAAGATACCTTGAAAAAGACCCATTAACTTGGTAGATTCTGATTTTTGTGGTTATTGTTGTGTTTATGTAGTTATGTGTCTATGATACACTACTCTCGAGGTTTCACCAGTTCATCATCATCTCAGCGATAATCCCAGTCGCATCCGAAGCCTTTTCAGTTTTGGAGTGTGGGATGTAACTACTGATTTTGGCTAAACTTCTACAATATTTTCCGTGAAGCGACTGCCGTCTGACCTCCACAACCCGAAAGCGATATCAAAGCATTGCAGTTAGACCAATTGTTGGACTTCTGAAGGCTCCAATAACCCGTAACGATTGCCATTAGATGTTTATATGGCAACCGAGACGAACGGCTTAATGTGTTTTCCGAGGCACTACCAGACCAATGCAAATATTCATATTCATGCATACAAATATTTGCAATGCGCGGGGAACTAACCCGCGCCTCCTTGCGCAGCGGCCGCGTTCGCTACCGCTACGCCACGGAGGCTGTCGAGGTTTCACTAGTATAAGTTTCGGTTTCGATTCTGTGGGAATATCAGATTAAAAAGTCTCATATGTGTTATTCTGTCATATTGTTTTTGCGTGAAAGAGTAATTAACATGGATCCATCCATCCTCAATAATTTTGACGTTTATAAAATCGCCATTTGTTTTGGAGAAAGTCTAAGTAAGCTTAAAAGGATTTTCTTGTTGTTAAAAGCGATCACTTGCATGAGTGTATGCGTGTGTGTGTGTGTGTGTGTGTGTGTGTGTGTTTAAGTTAGTTAAAAATCTATTAAACCCTAAAGCGAGATCAGTGTTTGATTATGGCAATCCGTTGTCTTTTGTGGTTCAATAACATGACCACAAAACACACAATACCACAAAACCGGCAATCGAAGTACCTCCGTTCGGAAAACGGTAGAATTCAATTTACTCGTACAAAAAACCTAAGACCCTGATTAGATAGTTGTAGGAGTTTTAGTTGTCAGATAATTAATTAAGATCTTATGTTTCCCTTGAAACCACTGACACCGAATAGGTCCTAAACCGCAAATTTTCCGTAGTATATTGTAGCACTAATTCACAAAGGTGGCTAGTAAATTATTCGACCTCATTCGATTACTCTTGAGACTGTTAAGGTAATTATGTAAGAAACTTAGTTCAGCGATTGTATGTGAGAAAGTCTGCTAAGGCTGAGTACAGAGCTGAGACAAAACTGTTTTTGACTGTAACAAAGATATCGTGCTTTTGATAATAAATATAGCTACGTTCGCGTTTGTCAAAATTCTACACATAAACGTTGGCAAAATCGTAGTGTATCTGCCACCATGAAAGCCATTAGAACAAAAGAAGGAGAAAAATGCATTTATTTAGCTTAAACTAAAATACACATAGCAAACCAGACATCAGTTAAAAGATCAAATAAAAAGTGTACAGTTTGATATAAGAAATAAGCAGGAAAGTGTGTTAACAGTGTTGCGCCAAAAAGGCCCTGTTCAGCAACGGATTTTTTCTTCTGAACTTGGCCTTTTTGGCGCAGCCAGACAATTGACTTTTTTATCTAGATCTCGTTTGGTGTGGTGGATCCAAATCAGTCTTGTAATGCAATATTCAAGGATTGAGGTTGAATATAAATTCAAAATTATTGTCACTGTGTTGTATCCAAGTGTGAATCGTTGACGCAGCGAATATGAAACATTTTGTCATGTTTCCAGTTTGAATTTCGTCATGTCTTGCATGTATATTCTTGCTTCCCTACTGTCGAGAAACTCTCATCTATGTAAACGAGGCTTTATATTATTTTATTAGCTTTATTCTACGTGAGGTACCTACAAGAGTGGAGGGGATTGTGTTAAATTCTCGTAGTGAGCAGACCTAGACTTAAGATAACATTTTGTAGTGCTAAGTGTATTTTTTTTTTTCGTTGGACTTTGTTGCATAGTTGATAATAGGTACCTACTGTGTTAGGGAAATCATATTAATTTAATTAATAACAGCAACAATAATAACAGTCGTGGTGGCCTAGTAACAGTCGTGGTGGCCTAGAGGTTAAAACACCAGCCTCTCAAGTATGAGTGCGCGGGTTCGATTCCAGGTCAGGCAAGTACCAATGTAACTTTTATAAAGTTATACGTACTTTCTAAGTATATCTTGGACACCAATGACTGAAGGTGAAGGATAACATCTTGAGGAAACCCGGACTTTCAAGTCTGAAATCGTCCACCCGCATTGAGCAAGCGTGGTGATTACGCCCAATCCTTCTGTGTATGAGACTCCTCTCATACAGAGCAGGTCAGAGCATAGGTCTCCACCTATGCCCAGCAGTGGGACGATAAAAAGGTTGATGATGATGATGATGAATAACAGCAAGGGCGGTATAGACTCGTGCTAAAGTTTCTTTTTTCTTTTCTAGCATTGTTCTCTCACATAGAGGTTATATTTTTTAAAACTATACAAGGTTATTTTTTCTTTGTACGAAACCTGAATATAGTTTGTGCAGAATAAGCAGTAGTAATTGTATATAGAAATAAAAAAAAAAATTCAAACATGAGTCCATAAGGTTAGGTACAATTTCACTTAACTTCTAGTTAACACTAGAAGTTAATTGTTAACACAGGTTACAGACACAAATATAAGACATAAGTACATATACATATATTGTACATACATATATACATATAAATTCATTGCCTCCCAAACCTATTAAAAAGCACTTTCACAATACTTCGATTTCCACACAAGTGCCTATAAAATTTAATACCCTCATAAAAGGTACCCATAACTTATGCTTTCGACTTCCTATCTGCCGTCCTCATCACAGACCTCATATTCAATAACTAAGGCATCAGATCTTATCGAAAGCAATTTTCATTAACATGGTTAACTCCTTTGGTTAGTAAATTACAAACCCCTCGAACAGCTTCAGTCAACTATTCCAATTTAGTTTGAATGTTTCCTTTCTTGATTACAGAGCGTTTTCGAATTGATGGTATATTATTGTGCGTAGGCCAGACGAAGTTCAGTCATTATTGGTAATAGTAATGTTGGTTGAAATTCAATGAACAAAGCCGCCTTTGACATAGTTTGGCTGATTGATGATGTTCTGCATAAAGAGTATTAATCTAAAGAACAGTGGCTGTCAAAACAGAAGTGGTAGCAAAATGTTGAGAGTGAAATTTACTTTGTATTTTATAAGTACTGCAGTGCTATTCTCTTACTTTCTCACCGTGGAAACTAAACTGAAGTGAGTGACGAGTGAGTTATCTCATTCCAACTTATTCTATGAATTGACACTATTGGAAGAATTAAGTAGAAGACGTGGAGGCCTAGTGGTTAAAACACCATCCTCTCAAGTATGAGTGTGCGAGTTGGATTCCAGGTCAGGCAAGTACCAATGTAACTTTTCCAAAGTTATATGATGTACTTTTTAAGTATATCTTGGATATCAATGGCTGATTTACAAGGTGAAGGAAAACATCTTGAAGAAACCTGGACTTTAAGTCTGAAATCAGCAACCCGCACCCCAGCATTTGATCAAGGGTGGTGATTACGCTCAATCCTTCTCCGTATGAGAGGAGACCTGTGCCCAGCAGTGGGACGATAAAAAGGTTGATGATGATGATGTTCGAATCTGCTTCTAGCCTAGCTTTTGGGTGAGATCGAGAAATTCTACGGAGAGTTATACACATCAACACACGCACCTGTTGTAAGCCTGGCTAATGATCCTAGAGCCAGACTAACCCGACACTACACCGACGATATCCCGGACGTCAGCCTGTACGAGATTGGTATGGCCCTGAAACAGCTCAAGAACGATAAGGCGGCTGGAGATGATGGAATTACGGCTGAGCTTCTGAAAGCGGGTGGCAAACCGGTTCTTAAAGCGCTTCAGAAGCTATTTAATTCCGTCATTCTTAAAGGCGAAACGCCTAAGGCGTGGCACAGGAGCGTGGTGGTTTTGTTTTTCAAAAAAGGTGACAATACCCTCCTGAAAAACTACAGACCGATATCCCTCCTGAGCCATGTCTACAAGCTGTTTTCTAGGGTCATCACGAATCGTCTCGCTCGCAGGTTTGACGACTTCCAGCCTCCCGAACAAGCAGGCTTCCGAAAAGGCTTTAGCACCATAGACCACATTCATACGCTGCGGCAAGTTATACAGAAGTCCGAGGAGTATAACAAACCACTATGCTTGGCGTTTGTGGACTATGAGAAGGCCTTCGATTCGGTTGAGACTTGGGCGGTGCTACAGTCTCTCCAGCGGTGCCAAATTGACCATCGATACATTGAGGTGATAAAGTGTTTGTACAAAAACGCCACCATGTCAGTCCGTCTCCAGGATCAGGACTCGAAACCGATCCAACTGCAGCGTGGAGTGAGACAAGGAGATGTCATATCTCCTAAATTGTTCACTGCTGCGTTGGAAGATGTCTTCAAGCTCCTGGACTGGAAAGGACTTGGCATCAACATCAACGGCGAGTACATCACTAATCTCCGTTTCGCAGATGATATCGTGGTCATGGCTGAGACCCTGGAAGACTTGGGCAAAATGCTCAATGACCTCAGCAGAGCTTCCCAACAAGTGGGTCTAAAAATGAACATGGATAAGACGAAGATCATGTCGAACTCTCATGTCGCACCCACTCCAATTGTAGTTGGTTGCTCTGCACTCGAAGTTGTTGACGAGTATATATACCTGGGACAGAAAGTCCAACTAGGTAGGTCCAACTTCGAGAAAGAGGTGTCTCGGCGAATCCAGCTCGGTTGGGCAGCGTTCGGGAAGCTACGCTACATCTTCTCGTCGTCCAAGATACCACAGTGTCTCAAGACGAAAGTCTTTGACCAGTGTGTGTTGCCAGTGATGACTTACGGAACTGAAACGTGGTCGCTCACAATGGGCCTCATACGAAGGCTCAGAGTCACACAAAGGGCAATGGAAAGAGCTATGCTAGGAGTTTCTCTGCGTGATCGAATCAGAAATGAGGAGATCCGCAGAAGAACCAAAGTCACCGACATAGCTCTGCGAGTCGCTAAACTCAAGTGGCAGTGGGCAGGGCACATTGCTCGTAGAACCGATGGCCGATGGGGCAGCAAGGTTCTGGAGTGGCGGCCACGTACTGGAAGACGCAGCGTGGGGAGACCCCCAACAAGGTGGACCGATGACCTGGTGAGGGTCGCGGGAAGCCGATGGATGCGGGCAGCACAAGACCGGTCATCGTGGAAAGCCTTGGGGGAGGCCTTTGTCCAGCAGTGGACATCTATAGGCTGAGGAAGAAGAAGACATGGAGCCACTGCCTATGTGACCTCCACAATCTAATTACTAGAAAACATACCCCTTGAAAAGAATGGTTCTCACACTTTTGGACTCCCAAAAACCCGTAACAACTGTCAAGGACCTACGAAGACAGCCGGGACCAGCGGCTTAACGTGATTTCCGAGGCACGGACGGATTTCGATTTTATGGATGGTCATCCATCTACGACCCGACCGCGGTAGGCGTAGCTTATCTTTCGATCAACTCGGGTCGCTGTTATTAATTAGCCACGAGCTCTTCCCATCAATATTATGGCAATGAAAAGTAAACAATACCAGCTAAGTCAAGTGCTGGCTTGACCTAGCTATGCTGGCTGACATTTTAATAGCTACAGAAATATTAAAAAAACATTAATATGTCGTAGATAATGATATCATTTTACTAAAATTTGCTCATTAGATTTACGTAGTAGCGGAGCAAACGCTGTGACGTTATTTTGTAATGGCGGCACGTAGATAGAGTCGTTTTGGTAAGTAGGGATTGTCTAACGGACTTCGCTTTGAGGCGCGGACTAGTTTAGGTAATTCTCCGGGGCGAAACTGTCGGTTTGCCTATTTAAATTATATTTGCCAAGATTGGAGGGTATATTTACACTTAGTGCTTTAATTCAAAACTCACCTACGAAATGAAGCCCTTACCACCATACCAAGATAGTAACGATCCTACTGCTCCGCCGTCGCTGACGTCGTCAAATATAATTACTTTTAGACTTTATGTACTTATTCTGACGTCGTCAAATATAATTACTTTATATACTTATCAATATTTTTCTCTTCTACTTCTTATACACACTATTGTTTACATTGTTGTTTTACTTCTTCTTTCGTAGGTCTGCTGGAAGAAACTTCTTAAGAAATAATCAGCACCTTTGTTCTCAGATTTTAATTTTGTCATATCCTTATGTGCATGTGTCATCATCATCATCTCAGCGTTAATCCCAGGCGCATTCGCAGCTTTTCAGCTTTGGGGTCTGGGGTCCGCTTTACCAGTCTAACTGCTGATTTTGGCTAAACTTCGACATTTTCCGTGAAGCGACTGCCGTCTGACCTCCACAACCCGAAGGCGATATCGAAGCATTGCAGTTAGACCAATTGTTAGACCTTTGAGGGCTCCAACAAACCGTAACGATTGCCACTAGATGTTCGTATGGCAACCGGGACCAACGGCTTAACGTGCTTTCCGTGCATACAAATATTTGCACTGTGCGGGGATCGAAAGCGCACCTCCTTGCGCAACGGCCGCGTTTGCTACCGCTACGCCACAGAGGCTGTCAAACTCTTTATGTGCATGTGTATATGTACATAAATAATAAAACAAAAAATCATCTCAACATAAATACAACAAGTAACATAAAGGGTATATACATAACAAAGGCATGGCATCTTTAGATGATATCAAACGATATCGGAAAGGTTTCAACTCAAAATAAAATACTCAAAAATTGGTATCAAATTTTCGGTTTCGTGTGTTTCTTAAAATCAAATCATAACAAACGTGGCACCACACTACATACGTTAATAACTACTCGTTACCCGTCACGTTACTTGCCAAAATCCTATAAATGTCTTCAATATCTCTGTGCGACTAGTATGATAGTAGCCTATCACAGGCGGTGTTTTTCCTCATAACTTCCTAACATAAAGAGATAGGATTAAAAAAAAGATGCCACTTTACATGATATCAAACGATATTGGAAGGGTTTTTTTAATCCTATCTCTTTATGTTAGGAAGTTATGAGGAAAAACACCGCCTGTGATAGGCTACTATCATGCTAGTCGCACAGAGATATTGAAGATATTTATCGGATTTGTGCAAGTAACGTGACGGGTAACGAGTAGTTATTAACATATGTAGTGTGCTGCCACGTTTGTTATGATTTTATTTTAAGAAACACACGAAACCGAAAATTTGATACCAATTTTTTGAGTATTTTATTTTGAGTTGAAACCCTTCCGATATCGTTTGATATCATCTAAAGATGCCATGCCCTTGGTATGTATATACCCTTTTTGTTACACGTTGTATATACAACGTGTAACAAAAAGGGTATATGCTGCTAGTATCCATTTATACGTGATTCCAAGTCCGCTATCATTGGTTTGCGAGTGTACGGAAATTGGCGCCGCTTGGCTGGACACCGGACTGTCCGCCCGGATGAAGTTGCTCATGCTGAGAAGATAGCGGTCGTAATAATTTGGTTAGAAATTAATAGTAGATATAACTTTGATCATGTTTAGCGTAGTTTGGTAATGCGGGTTGTTGGTATGGCTCTAGGGGACTGTGCAATTATCGTTAACCAGCGGCCGCTAGCGACTTCATTCGCGTGGAATTAGTTATGCTTCGCTCCTATTAGTCGCAGCATAATGTTACATAGCCTGAAGCCTTCCTTGATTAATGGGCTATCCAACGCAAAAATAATTTTTCAAATCGGACCATTAGTTCCTGAGATTAGCGCGTTCAAACAAACAAACTCTGCAGCTTTATATATTAGTATAGATTTAGATTAGTAAATAGAAAATTTAGTAACATAATTGTAATTTTTTACAAGCGTCGCGGTCGGATCTATAAGAATATTTTTTGAAATAATTTTATTGAACTATTTTATCCATTTATCCTCAAACTCGCATAGATAGACCATTATTATTATTTAAACTTAAGGACAAAATTTAATCACAACATCTATGATAACTATAATTACAGTTAATACTAGATATGTTTGGGAACGTCAAACCGCGATCAGTACACGTGGTGCCTTATAAATATACAGCACTGACCTCTAAATAATATAACTTGACCTTGACCTCGAAATACCTATCTTTGTAAAGCTTCACTCCGCTACATCAAAAGGTGAAACAATTTCCTTTCTGCCGCACGTTCGGAGCAATATTACATTACACTGAGTAAAATACAAGCGACTTCTTGTCATAACGTTGTGACCTTTTAACTTGATATTTCTAAGTAATTGACCTTTGCAATGTAATTGTTTCAAAATTGGATAGTATAATGGAAGAATTTAAGAAAATCATGTAAATGATTGATTGACAGGTTGATTGTTTAGAACAGGTACCCAAATAAATTGACCCCAATAATTTGTAGTGTACCACAGTAATAATGTAATGAAATGTCAAACATGGTTGAATTTAGTTATAATTTAACTAAGTAGCAAACATATTTTTTGTTAATAGATTTTGGGTGAGGAGACGGTATGTCATAAAAACGTAAATTCAAAGACATGTGACATAGGTATTTTAGTTCTCACTCCCTTTCGAAAAGGAGGCCTCCGTCGCCTATGTTATACTTCACAAATTAAACATGTTTTATGCGTTTTAGGCTAATAATATTTTTTATATTTCACAATCTCACACCACGGGATGCCAGAGATCGTGCGAAATGGAGGTATAATAGTAGGAAAGCGGACCCCGGGCTCCAACGCAAAAGCCGCGGGTGCAACCGGGATTATACCAGCGTATATCATGTCATGTGGTGTCTACCTATAAGTGATTGTTGCACAATGTATAGTTTAAGCACAAGTGGTTTTAGTGTGTAAGCATTTTTGTGTAAACAATTGTTGGCAGACCTAATAAATAAATAAATAAGTATAAACCCGGTTGCACCCGCGGCTTTAAAAAAAAAAATAATTAAAAAATAAAACACTATAAAGAATATTCATCATCATCTCAGCAGATGATGATGAATATTCTTTATAGTGTTTTATTTTATTTTTTTATTTACCGCGATCCCGCCTTACAATAACCAGTGATTCAATCATTGATGGTAAAGCGCGCTAGTTTATTAAGAGCCTATTCACTCAAAAAACTGAGTGAATAGGAAGAAAGACGGCAGTTGAGCGAGGTGATGCAATGTTAAACCCAACAACACGACCAAGGATGCTGCGCCAGAGGTAGATTAATCTGGAGACCCTCAACGACCAAACTCTCGCCAAAAGAACATTTGGCGCATCGTACTCGGCATACATCTCAACACCACTGCTCAGGCCCGTCCTCCGTACGGCTTCACCAGACACCATGCCGGAACATGACGAATCGCTTGGCGGCAAGACTTTGTCTGGTGGATGGTCACTTCTGCCGGCAGCCGATGTGTTTTATACTAATTATGTTATTTATACTTCATTAACTCTAAGGTTTTGTGCGTTTTAGCCTTCACACTATATTGGTTCAGTACATATTATACCCTCTTACGCCATTCGGGTTTCATTTACGTGTATCTAACGATGATAGTCTTTGTCCATTCTCCGCAATAGACTGATATGATCAATTAATTATAATTGTATTATATGTCAAATAAGAGAAATGATATTTTCCGGATTTCTGTCGATGAGCGAGTAATCTACTCGAGCTGTTGTGAACTAATGACAGCGGATATTAATCATTATTATCACACTACTTGCTAGCACGCACTTGTCGAGTATATTGTAGCCAGAAATATAATATGGTGCTATTATAAGAAAATAAAAACGAGAGGAAGCTTTTTGAATGTTGCCAGAGCTGCCTTTGTCCTGGAGATGTAAGTCATTCAAATCAAATCGATTTCATTACATTCAAAGACAAATCTACTTATAGGTTTTATCTGGCCTTTGAAACAGTTCATTTCTTGAGTTTGTTTTGCTTTTTCTTCTCTGGTCTTTAAGAGGAATTTTTCTTCAGCCTATAGAGGTTTACTGCTGGACAAAGGCCTGCCCCAAGGCTTTCTACGAAGACCGGTCTTGTACTGCCCGCATCCATCGGCTTCCCACGACCTTTACCAGGTCATCGGTTCACCTTGTTCTCCTCGGGGTCTCCCTACGCTGCGTCTTTCGGTAGGTGGCCGCCACTCCAGAACCTAACTGCCCCATCGGCCATGCTATTACTAAAATAAAACTTATTTCATTCAAAAAAGATCTAAAAACTTGTCTTGTCCAGGATTTTTTTACACATAATATTATTTGATTGTATTAGATGATTATTATTTAAAATAATATTAAAATATTAAAAGTAACTCTGTCTGTCTAGCTTTCACACTAAAATAGCTTAAAAGATTTGACTATGACTCGGATTAGGACTAGGCTAATTTTCATCCTGGATCGCAGAAGAAGTCGCGGACAACAAGTAGTAAGTTGTTGTTAAATCACAATCATCATCATTATTGCAGCCGAAAGACGTCCACTGCTGGACATAGGCCTCCCCCAAGGGTCTCCACGACGACCGGTCCTACGCCTCCCGCATCCAGCGGTTTCCCGCGACCTTCACCAGGTCGTCGGCCACTTTGTCGGGGGCCTACACATGCTGCGGCAAGAACCCGTCGGCCCCATCGGTTTATGTGCCCGGCCCACTGCCACTTATGTGTTACAATTCTTCGGGCTTTGTCGGTATAATTAATAGGTATATAAACCAAGATTCATTCCAAGTGTACATAATATTATTGTATGTCGCTTATAGCGGCGGATTTATCCTGAACTCATCTATAATGCTAAACAACGTTGTACGTGTAAACAAAGATGTTAATTTCTCGAATACGGTATATTCGAAGAATTAACAGCTTTGTTTACATTTAATAAATGCAAGTTCTAATAAAGTGTGCAACAAACACAACAGCACAAAACCCCAATTTCCTCATTAACTTTAAGCATTATTACCTAAATCCGTCTGCTATAATTCTATAACAGAGCCGGATTAGGCCTCTAGAAGATTGAAGTGGCCGTTTCCATTATTTATCCGAATGTCTCGTCATAATTAGTTCAATTAGTTAACTGGTTCAATTAAGAATTTCCATCCATCTAACGAATAGAGGCCATTTCTTGCTGGATGGTTTTAGTGAGATAAATGTATGGAGCGTTTTCCTATTTATATATTGTCATCTTGATTAATTGCCGGTCCCCAATGGTTAATAGGTCAATGTGTAGCAGCCGTGGATGACGTCATAAGTAAGTATTAATTATAGCGAGTGCCCCATCAAGTTCAATTTAGTGTATTGACAAGACGACTGGGTTGCTATGACTTGTTGAAAACCATGGTTGCCCACTGCCACTTAAGTTTAGCGACTCGCCGAACCCGAAAACACGCCGACCCCCCCTTCTCGAAGTTGGAACTACCTAGTTGGACTGTTTGTCCCAGGTATATATACTCGTCAGCAACTTCAAGTGCAGAGCAACCAACTAAAATTGGAGTGGGTGCGACATGAGAGTTCGACATGAACCCTTGAACTAGCCTGTCCTAAATTGCACAATAATAGCATAATCACTCTATAATATTCCCATACCTGGGACACAGGACCAATTCGAGGTGTTACATGTTTTCAAATTATTTTTATTTCAATTTATTATTTTTATAGTTTTTTTTTTTTTTTTTTTTTAAGGTGTAAGTGCAGATGCACTTACACCTTAATAAAGTAAAGTTATGATGATTGACGGGCTTGTGGTTAAAAACGAAAATAAAGGATAAACAAGGTGGCCCTTGCCTACAGGCAAGTGAAGGAACAGAGGTGGGCTTTAGTAAGTAAAAGTCTGAGACGCCCTTCCGCTCCGCCCAGAGTGGGAGAGGTCATTTGATGATTTCTCTTTCCAAACAAAAAAAAAAAAAGCATAAACATAATATGCGTGGGTCAACCATCTCAAGTCTTATTTTGTCTTAAAAATAATGTGAAACTTTCAGTGGGGGTCATTATTGACTTTAGCATAGATGTGCCACTTAACACTTAACACAAACTATGGTATTCACGAAATATGACAAGCAGTTAACAAATATTCAAATAACTACTCAAGATTTTCTCTACCTCATGAATTTGTAAACAAAAGCTCCATGGCTTATCTAGTCTTTATACATTGTACAAAACACATATGCAAATATCCTGCACCTTAATTACACCTAAGCGTTCTTAGGTCTCTAATTCTCTACACCGTAGTGTTTTGGCTGTCTCAAACAATAACCCTATCTCAGTCTGATTGCGGTGCGCAAGCGAGTATTTACTCGTATCTTACCTGTCTTAAGCTGCGTTTACACTGACGATTTTTGCTAGAAATTATTGCCCGGCAACTGTTGCCGATAGGAGCGGTGCAATAAGTGTAGCAACATGGTGTAGCACTAAAGCTTATTGAAGAATAATTTTTATTTCAAATATGATTGTGTACTTATTTTTCCTCATAAAGAGGTACAGGGAGTACATTATAAACCAGTGCTTGACCGCAATTCCGCCTGATGATAAGCAGTGATGCCATCGTTGGTGGTAAAGCGCGCTAGTTTATTAAGAGCCTATTCACTCTAGCCTTGGAGACACTCAAATTGTAGTCCGACGGAAACACCGCCGCTAGCAAATTATTCCAGTCCCTCAATGTACGCCGTACAAAAGAGGAGGCGAAACGCTTCGTGCAGATCGTAGTGGTGTTAACAACGTAAGGGTGGAAACTCGCTGTACGATGGGTCGTCCGATGATGGAACGGAGATGGGGGAAATGCAATGCTTTGTGGCTCAATGCTGAGCGATGGACGATTTACGTTGATGTAGCATATAGTTTCCTCCAACTTGTCCTTCCTTGTGTTTCTTTTCTGCGTCATAGTTATTTATTTATTTATTTTATTATTTATGTACACACAATAAAATACATAGAGATACGACAAAATTAAGATCTGAGTACAAAGGAGCTGCTTATTTCTTAAGAAATTTCTTCCAGCAGACCTGCGAAAGGAGAAGTAAAACAGAAGTTACAGTTAGTGCAAATAAACGTATTTATTTCTTTGCATTATTTCGTTTATTCCCGACGATGCAATCTAAATTATATATCAAGCATTTGGTTCCAAAAATATTATTATCTTTGCATCTATTACAACTGCTCTGGTTTTTTTTTTATATTTCTCTGTTATTACGCTACTCCACATCGCTTAATATTCTATGGCAGCTTATCTAAAAATATTCATGATATATCATGAAGTCACAATTATTGACAAAAGTTGCCCAGAAAAGTCTCATAAGTCATGAACATAATCGAATTTAGCCTTGAAATTAATATCTAGATGATACTAGGGACTGACATTATTTACAGCTTGCAGCACTTTACCAAAGTTTCCACAGTGAGATTTTTACACAACAGAGTTGTCCGTGTGTGCACAACTTAAGGAACACAAACTGCGGAACAGTGAAACACCAAGTTACTTTGGAATTGGGAATGTATTTAATATGTTTTTGTCTGTTGTGGCGCAAGCTGCTTGCTATATGGAGCTTATAGATAATGCTGGAGGTTTCTGGCTAGGCAATAACAATAGCACAGGTCGATCGAACAGACCAAGCTACGCTTACTACGCTTGTTTTGTACCGAAATCGATAGACATAAAGGGGTCTTGACCCCTCTGTTTCTCTGAATGCACTTTAAGCCGTTGGCCCTGGCTGTCTTTCGTGGAAGTTTAACAGTCGTTACGAGTAGTCCAAAGCCCAAAAAATCAGACAAACAGTCTTATCAAAGGGTATTGTACTACCTACTCAGTTGGGTAGTGGAGATTTTTCTTTTAGTGTCGGTGGTAAATCATAAAATGCCCTGCCTGGGCGGAACGGAAGGGCGTATCAGACTTTTACTGACTAAAACCCACCCGTGTTCATTCACTTTTCTGTGCGCTAGTCTGGAACGCGATGTCTAGAGACACCACTATTACAACCCCCAACCCGGGCCACAGTACCCTGTTGTGAGGGCTCATACGTGCACGTTGGAGACCACCATAGAGCACTCCTTGCGGAAGCCCAACTGGCTCTCCGCCAAATTTGGCTCCGCCCGCATGAGTCGCCCGATTAAGCAGTCTGCAATGATTCTTTCAAAGAGCTTGCCCAGCTCGTCGAACCACCTCGAAAGGCCGGTAAGCGGAGGGAGAGCCCGCAGGGCGCCCTGGCTTCTCTATGAGGACCAGTTTCTCCACATTCCAGCGAAGTGGGAACTGGTCCCTCTCCAAGCGTGCGCGTAGTAATCCTCTTAATCGCCCTTAGTCGAGGCCCGTTTTAACTCCCACGTGGTAGCGTTCCTGGCACCTATAAGGGTTATGGAGGTCAAATAAGCAACCGATCCAAATAAAATAATTAGCTGCATTCAATAAAATAAAATATTTAGCTGCAGTCGATTCTATTGGAGGTCGACCCTAACATAGTTAGGAAAAGGTAAGGCGATGATCACTGAGAAAGTTGTATGTGTATTTGGCACATGGTGTATTTATTATACAGGGGTAAAAAGGAGATAGTGGTTATGAAGTTGTTGTTATGTAATGCTTAGGTTCAATTTAAACCTACCACAACCACAACCACACCACATCGACGCCACGTGGCCGGGCGTATATTTTGTATTGAAAATGAATACAATCTCCACGTACCACATTTTGCCGTTGTTATCGACCACCTGTGAAATACGACCACATCGCAACCACATCGCGGCGGCAACGCCACCACCGGCGGCGCCACCGCGGCCTCATCGCCACGACATGACATCATCAACAGCGTGCGCCTTTAGTCGTATTTCTAATTTAATGATTTCATGAAGCTGATCGGTTTATAACCAGTATTTAGACTAAAAGGTAGATTGTTAAACTTCATAAAAAATAGTGATATTATCAACTCTGATTAATGTATTGTACTCTACTCTGCATCTCAAATTTTTATTAACAAAGCATAATATGGTATTTTAGTAAGGTAAGAGGAATGTTATAATCATTTGCTAACCCCACAATCCAATTCTGAAAACAAATGCTAATAAAATCCAATAACCATCAACATTAATTAAAAACGAATTAAGGCTAACTCTTGATAAAATTTAAACTTTTCCATCTGCAAAGTATAAAACAATTTTCAAGAGTGACAAAGTACGTTATAATTTGATCTACCTACTTAGACGCTTCGAATTCAATAATTATACTACTGAGAGTTAATTTTAGAAAACTTTTACACCAAGATCATGTACCGATTACCCTGAGAAGAATATTTTGGATTTTTGACAGTTATTTTTCACTTACGTGGCGAGAGGCACATCTTTTCGAACTGGCAAGCTAGCGAGTCATGGCCACGATTACAAAAATGTAATTAGTTGTAAGTATTTAAAGTAACCCCCGGGGGGATTTAGGCCACAAAATTCAAAATTAATTAGGGTGTCTGCCAGTGAATTTTGTCGATGTCTCGTGATCTAGTCTGGTGGTCTACGAACTCTGCATCTGAAGGTTGGAGATCAGTGGTTGCCGCTTATAGCACTATAATCAGAGGGATATACTCCAAATGCATCATTCTATCACATATTTGCTTATAGTTTCTAATATATTGCTATCCTAAATACAGTCCACTTGAATCTTGTTTTTAATCTTTCGTCGTACGCACGTTGCCGTGCTACAATTGGCGCGAATAGAGGATGTCTCCTGGGTATTCGTGAAAGACACGAGGAAGGTAGTTTTTTGAAAGATGTCGTTCAAGGGAGCAATTTTATCAAACCTTAACATAATTACAGTTAGGATTGATGTTGAATTTATTATCATAAACTTAAATACCTACTTATATATACTTAAATTACCTAATTTGAACTATTTGTGTTCTGAATTTATGAGGCCTTGAATTAAATAAATTATTTAATTTTTACGTAAACCATAAGTGTCCGTGTTAAAAACTTAAAAGAAAGGAACGCCATCTGAAACGCTTTACATTTAACGGAAAATCTACCAAATTTGAAATATTTCTTAGTCCAGTCATACATTGTGAAAATTTCAACCCACTGAAATTACAGACAACCCTGCTTCAGTAAATTCAGTGGGTTGAAATAATGCAATCTTACCTGATCCTAAACCATAGAATAAAAAATATTATTTAAAAACAAAAAAACCCGCCTGCATAAAACTCTAACAAACTGAAAAGGTAGAAACAAGTTGAACAATCGCAGTTGGGGGACTGTTCTATGGAATACTTGTTTATCTAGCTAAGAAGTCCCCCAACTGCGATTGTTCAACTTGTTTCTACCTTTTCAGTTTGTTAGAGTTTTATGCAGGCGGGTTTTTTTGGTTTTTAAATAATATTTTTTATTTCTATCTTTTTAGTTTTAACAAATTATGTTTCTAATGTTGGAAAACTTAAAAAAAATGTTTAATTTCTTTTTTCATCGTTCCATTTAATATTAAAAGTGCACGTTATATACATATTTTCTAATGAGTATTTTATATCCTTCATTTTAAAACCAATTCGATAAGTTTGGTTGATAAAAATTACCTCATAATTATGGCGTCAAACATCCGCCATTTTGTTTTTTTTTTTAATGTCACCGTCTAAGACAAATCTAACGATGTCTCAAATGTGAAAATCCGTTAGCCGGTTGTGGAGATACAAAATAATAAAGAATATTACATACATTCATATACAATATGTAAAGAAAACCCTGTCCGACCCATAAGGATAATAAAGGTTAGGTAAACACATGACCAAATATAATATAAAATTTTACATAATCATCATAGTAACAATACCAATGAATTTTGAAATAATCCTTTTTTCCGGGGAATTAATTCCAATATCCCCGAAATTTGGTAATTTTTAAAAAAGTGACAACACCGGTATTATTATAAGCGAATAGCGACGCGACCACGTCACAGGTGCCGCGTACCCTGCCTCCCGCCGCCCGCGGAATGGGGATGCTTACCGCACATGTATTAAGTTACCTCTTTTTGTGAAATAATATTTATTGTTTTAGGGGGATTTTTTTTTTTTAAGTTTTGCCTGTCTTTGTGGGCATTATTAGAATCAGTTATCGATACCTAACAATACCTTCACGGATCGGACAGGGTTTTCTTTACATATTGTATACAAGATACGCGCTTTGTGCATGCCTCCGAATGTAATTCTGTTTATAATTTTGCAAAAAATTGAAACTGACTGACTTTTGTGCTGAAATTTCTAAGTGTTCATTAATTACGTAGGTACGGACGACAGCAGGTCAAGCTACCTCAAACGGTCAGATATTTCCAATCAACATAGAGCCTTAATGCTGTAGAGATAAAGTTGAAAATCTAATAAGGGAATCTGACAGTAGCTTGATGTGATGTCGTCTGTACATAGGTTTGGTACTGTTTCAATATAGGTTTCTGGATTTATCATTGTTATTTTTTTTAAATGCCTTATCATTGAATTTTCATCTTGTTTTAGTCTTTTCAGTTGATTTTTAATTGTAGTTATCCATGCAAGTGGTTTTTTCGTTTATTTAATTATTAATAAATTTATGTCTTTTTAGTTAAGAAATATTACCTAACCGGATTAATTCATTAAATGAGTTTATGTCATGTGGTTGATTTAGCAATTTGTTAGGGTTGAGAAAACTGATATCAAGTCCGGAAAGAGTCCTCACTCTACTCAAAGCAACGTAAGCTTGACCTTTTGCAAATAAGTTTCTACTTAAATCTACAACTGCTGGGTCTAAAATTGTGACCTGTAGTTTATGCACCGTCACTGCCCAGCATAAAATTAAGGGAAACATTCGTCGCTCAATCTCGCCTTTACCACGTAAAGCATCAAATTCTGTAGCACGAGGCTGGATCCAGACTCCAATACCAGGTAGGTTTCCTGTTATACTTGTGTTATCGAGCTCCACAAATACCGCTTGTGGTAGTTTTCCTGGCTCCAACTGCTTTCTGCGTAGTGCTGGCCAATCTATTCATCGGATAATACCCATAGCACCGTTAACCAGCCCATGATTAGCATTGATGTTCCGTCTTAGCATGACTCGAGGGCTTATACCTAATTTGAGTTGGTTTGGTATACTACCTGATTTATTGAGATGTTCAGGTATGTATTCCTCTCGTGGTTTTTGACCATATGTTTTAAGATCAAATGAGATGTCTACAGCACTAACATTGTATACTTTTGTGAGCTTTTCTAACTTTTCTGTCATGGTCGCGTTACATACATGTTAATGTAGCACATTTTTTTTTCTTTCCATTTATAATTTATATTGCACGTTATAATAGTTCTTTACTTATGAAATTGCCATTCTGCAGTACTGGCCATTTCAAATAAAAAAAAACCTGTTTGGCTAATAATTCTAATTTCAAATTCATTTTATCTTGCTTTTTTGTTTGTTTAAACATGGAGCTCTTTTTTTCCAAAAATAGTCGTTTGTTTATTGATTAGTGGTACATTTCCATCACATTTCAATCTTTTCCGTCATTATGGATACGTAAAAAATTCGAGTAGGTAATTATGGAATATGAGTACCGTTATGCTAACAACGAGGCACAAGCGGCACGCAACATCTACGACGTTTACGGAGCTAACACTACAAACCAACGCAGCACTTGTTATTGGTTTGCTCACTGCCGTTCTGGGAATTTTGACTTTAAAAGTGAACCCCGCGATCGTCTGAAGCCTTTTGGTCGACAATGACGAATTGAAGACGATTGTGGAAACTGATGATACACAATCTACGGCTGATATAGCAACAGCTTTCGATAAAACAAACAAAAAATACAAACTATATTGGACCATATGTGTTGAATTGGCAAGGTAATAATATCTTGCCTAATGGGTCCCCACGAACTCAATCCATATAATATCGCCAGCGCGAAGTACGCGAGACGTGCCTGGCAGTGCTCAACAAACAAACAAATGAAGGAACTTTGAAAAACATTGTTACCTGCTATGAAAAATGGTTTCTGTTTGCTAACCGCAAGCGCTTAGCAAGTTGATTAGATCCTGGTTCAGCACCTAAACAATGCCCCAAACGAAATCATACCCCTAGAAAAGCGATGGTCCCTGTTTGGTGGTGTAACCGGTGTAATTCATCACATCGTCTTACCAACGGGATGAGCATTACTGCAGATGTGTACTGTGAAGAATTGAACACAATGATGGAGAAACTGGCACATCTCCAACCAGCATTGGTCAATTACTCCTCTTCGCTGCT
The DNA here is from genome assembly GCA_017933935.1 of Sesamia nonagrioides. Lineage (NCBI taxonomy): Eukaryota > Metazoa > Arthropoda > Insecta > Lepidoptera > Noctuidae > Sesamia > Sesamia nonagrioides. Next base: position 3,124,551 of record JADWQK010000583.1, on the reverse strand, counting down.
CCTGCAAGACAACACGCGACCTCATACCGCACAACAGACAGTCTTCAAGTTGCAATAAAAGGTTGATGGGGTTGGAGGCTCTTCATCATCCGCCCTACTCACTAGACCTTTCGCCTACAGACTACTACTTTTTCCAGAATTTGAATAGATTTTTTTAAAAATTAAATTATATACTAGCGCTTGACTGCAATCCCGCCTGATGGTAAGCAGTGACGCAGTCGTTGATGGTAACGTGCACTATTAGTATATTAAGAGCCTATTCACTCTGACACTCAAATTGTAGTCCGACGGAAACCCCGCCGCTGGCAAACTGTTGCAGTCCTTCGATGTACGCGGTATAAAAGAGGAGGCGAGACGCTTCGTCCGGATCGTAGTGGTGTTAACAACGTAAGGGTGGAAACTTGCCGTACGACGGGTCATCCGATGGTGGAACGGAGATGGGGGAATTAAATCATGCAATTCCCTCGCACACTCCCCAAAATGCATCCTATAGAAGACCGAAAGGCTGGCTACTCTACGCCTGTGCTCTAGGCTTTGGAGACCGTCTCGAGTTAAGTCAGGGTTACCAATCAGCCTATTCGCCCTCCTCTCCACTCAATCCAAAGTGGCCAGGTGACACTTAGCAGCACTAGCCCAAATGTGGCTGCAGTACTCCACACGAACCGACCTGTACTTTGTACAACATTAAAAGCTGCCCTGGTGTGAAGTACCGCCGGACCCTTGCGATAACGCCAAGTTCCTTGGCAGCCACCTTGGCTTTGGACTCAACGAACCGCCCAAAGTTTAGGGTGGAGGAAATCTCAACTCCCAAAAGCTGAAGGCGGTCGGTACAGTCCAAGGATACATTTTGAAAAGTAGGAGCCAAGGTGAACGGGCTCCTTTTTTACTTCAATTTCTTTTTCTTACAATTGTTACAAAAGGTTTTTTTTTCCTATTAAACGGCAATTTTATATTTAAAGACTTTTTTATACCTATACTAATATATAAAGCTGAAGAGTTTGTTTGTATGTATGTTTGTTTCTTTGTTTGTTCGCGCTAATCTCGGGAATTACTGGTCCGATTTGAAAAATTCTTTTTGCGTTGGATAGCCCATTAATACAGGAAGGCTTTAGGCTATATAATATTACGCTACGACCAATAGGAGCGGAGCATAACTAACTACACGCGGACGAAGTCGCTGGCGGCCGCTAGTAAAATATATTTAGAATCAATATATTTATTATAATCAGTGATTAAAATCCTTAATTTTGATACCCAACTCGATATGCTTGGCAGAAAAAAACATGTAATTTTTTTTTGTTCCATTTAATATTAAGTTATATACATATTTAGAATCAGTGTTTAAAATCCTTCATTTTGATATCCCACTCGATATGCTTGGTTAAAATTTATTTCTTTATATCTCACAATATGGCGTCATACATCCGCCATTTTGGATTTTTTTAAATGTCACCTATCTAGTAGCAGTTGGGCAATTAAGTCAAATCTAACGATACCTCAAATGTGAAAATCCGTTCAGCGGTTCTGGAGATACTAGGTAATAAAGAATAATACATACAAGATAGGAGCTAAAAACATAACCCTCCTGGCAGTCGGGTAAAAAAACCTAACATTAACAATAAAAAAATGAAAATTTCAAACAAACTATATCGCACAAAATTGCAAACAGAATAGAACATCCTTTAAAAATATTGGTTCACTGACCTTCGATCGGCGATAGCGCGATCCTGTATCGACTTGCTTTTTTTGCGCCATTATTATTTAAGTATGGTACCGCAGGATGCGGCGGTCATTAACCTGTAAGCGCTTCCTTATCAACATGTACATCATGTAGAAAATGTGAAAAATGATAAATAATTTCCTGTGACTAAACTAATAGACATATTTATATGATTTTCTATGGGTAGACTGAGAATGTGTTGAGGTACAATATGTTTAATTTATTGTCGTATTGTCAGCACCACTCTGTATGTTGTGCATCTCTTTTTCTAACCTCTTGTATCTGAAGCTAACGAACAGCTAATAGCTAAAGTGAACAAAGTATAGAACTACTTCGTTCACGTTGCCTGTTACGGCTGATTTTACTTAAGTCTAGGTATCTCTTCTCCGTGGTTAAAAATTGACGACTAACAGTTCTGCTATAGAAACACTGTTAAAAATTCATGTTAATTGTTAAGAGAAGACATAATCTACGCATTATAATAGTAGCTCAGACATTAATTTTGTTCCACAGACAAAACAGTTCTGACTTCCGTTAAACCAACCCTAAGTTTTATAAGCAAACTTGGGTGTTTAATCAAGATCGAACATTGTACCAATTAAATACCAAGGACATCGGGACAAACAAGAGAAAATCTGATCCATACAGCTACATCCATATAACCTAACCGTTATCTGGAAAAGTTTTCCGATAAATGAATGACGTATAAAAGCGAGTAAATGTTGAGAAAATAAGACAATATATTATTTGCTTTCTGGATTCTTAGTCCCTAAGGATTTGGTTCGGATATATTGCCCTATCGTATTCGAATTGGAGACGTGATGGTTTCTTTACGTTTATTGTAGACCTGACCAGACATACCAATCTAGTGACCGCTTTTGTATGGACCAGTTTCAGGTTTTATTATTGTTTTTATAATAACAAATCTGTACTTGTAGACTTAATACAGTTTGCATAAATTGAGGTTAGGTTTATTTGAAATAAAATATTTTAATAGACTTCATTACGAAGGCAGATTAGCTTGGTCAACGGATTTTTTTATGGTTTAGGTGCTGTGGGTAGGTCGACCTTCCGTTGTTTATTGCCAATTTGCCTTAGTACCGCAAAACTTTAATTTATCATACCTAGGTAGGTATGATAAATTACGATTAGGTACGTACTTTGGCTGAAATAAAAACATTGTAACATTAAGCAACACCCTTTTTTTTTCGGGATGGAAATCCTCATAGTATGTCCGCCGCCCTGGGGTGGGTGACGGGGTCTGTCAGACTTTTACTGACTAAAACCACCACGGTACCTCTTCTATCACGAGCGCGGGTGGGGCCGTGGGAGTCTAAATTCTTCCACGGCATTAAGCGACACCTAGGTTAAGTTAAATTTTCAAAGTAAGAGACAAAATTAAGTTGCTCGGATTACACATTTAAAAAGAGATTTCTCAGTTCTCAACTATTATATCATGTTCACGTTACTATGTGACACACGAGAGTCTTATCCAAATTGTACTACTGTTCTAAACACTATAACTTAGGGGTTTCGAGTCAATAACCTTAGGAAGCCTAGATTTGCTTGATCGATAAAACGCAAATGCGCAGGCACGACCTAAAGCTAAAGACGTCATAATACATCAAAGATTACACAATATTGTACTCCAGTCAAGCTAAGTAATGGTATATCATAACAACACTTCGTGATGTGTTTGTTTGATTGAGAATTTAGTATGGTACTAAATACAACGAAAAGAGAGGATGGAAGTTTATTATTCTTTCACGCATAAACGACAGGGTGGATTTAAATGAAACTTTATAGTTATTTTATATACCAGAATAACAGTTATACTAATTTTTATTCCAATATTCCCACGGGACCAGCACTTATGCGGGAGAAACCGCGATGCACTACTAACTTGTATTTTATAGTTTAAGTACATAGTGATATGGACTGATATGGAACCACGTTTGGTGTTCTGAGCCAGCAGTAATAATTTGGACTTGCAGGCGGCGAGTAGTGGGCAGCTCGCCGATAAGGGCCAGGCGCGGGTTGACGGCGCGTATAGTGCCTACTCGCGCCTCAAAGAGATGTCAGCACATCGGGTTGGGGTCCGTGAAGACCGAACTACCAGGGTTGCAGGTAGGTAGAAAGAGATACTCTAACGTGGCCCTGGCGCACAGGCAAGCGAAGGAACACGGCTGGGTTTTAGTCAGTAATAGTCTAACACGCCCTTCCGCTCCACCTAAAGCAGGAGAAGTCATTTGATGATTTCCCATCGTTTATATGTTGTACCTTGCTGATCGTCAATACATGTAATTCACAACAATTATTAATAAGGCAGTTAAGTATATTTTGTAGCTTCAAACCCAGATAACCTTTATTTTATGTAAATCACTAGCTTTCCGCCCGCGGCTTCGCCCGCGTGGAGTTTGGTTACATCGCGCTTTTTAGATTTCCCTCGGGAATATCAAATTTCTCTGAGATAAAAGGTGGCCTATGTTCTTTCTCAGGGTCTAAAGATTATCTGTGCCAAATTTCAGCAAAATCGGTTGAGGGGTTTAAGCGGGAAAGCGTAACAGACAGACAGACAGACAGATAGACAGACAGACAGACAAACAGACAGAGTTACTTTCGCATTTATAATATTAGTATGGATTATCAGGAGGAAAACATCGTAAGGGGTTGTTTTCGAACGTTATTTTCATTCGCAATCCATACTAATATTATAAATGCGAAAGTAACTCTGTCTGTCTGTCTGTCTGTCTGTCTGTTTGTCTGTCTGTTACGCTTTCCCGCTTAAACCTCTCAACCGATTTTGATGAAATTTGGCATAGACTTGATAGAGATTTGATAGAGAAAGAACATAGGCTACCTTTTATCCCGGAAAAATTTGATATTCCCGAGGGAAATTGATGCGATATAACCGAAATCCACGCGGGCGAAGCCGCGGGCGGAAAGCTAGTATCCTATAACCAACAAAATCTAAGACATGTAACATCCACTAATCCACACTAGGCACGCGAAATGAATTCACGCCATTCCTTTTCACAGAGAACGATGTGTATGAAAGAACATCAAGCAATACGAACAAACGAACGCACGCAATAGAGACATAATATAATATTTAAAGAAAACCCTGTCCGATCCGTGAAGGTATTGTTAGGTATCGATAACTGATTCTACTGATGCCTACAAAACCGGGCTAAACTCAAAAAAAATCTCCCTAAAAATAAATAGTATTTCGCAAAATAAGGTAACTTATACATGTGCGATAGGCAATACAATGCGCGGGCGAAGGGGGGCAGGGCATGCGATGCGCGGTCGCTTCGCTTATTCATAATACATACCTAATACCGTAAAAATAGTGTTGTAACTCTTTTACAAAATAACAAATTTTGAGGAAGTTGGAATTAATTCGCAGAAAAAATAAGATTATTTCAAAATTCATTAGTTGTTACTATGATGATTATCTAACATTTCTTATTTTATTTGATCATCTGTTTACCTAACCTTTATTACCTTTATGGGTCGGACAGGGTTTTTTTTTTCTTACATACAAATAATATAGGCCGATTGTGTAACCAAACTTTCAAGCACAGTCGTAAGAGTCAGTGAGCAAATTTTACGTTTTACCCTGACCACAAACTAGTTAATTGAAACTATTTCCCCAACATTTGGGGCTTCCTTTTGATCTCTCGCCCGCTGAACTTACCCGCGGAACCGCGATGCTTTATGGAGCGAAGTACAGTAAGTCACGATCCAAAGTTTCCTTGAATATCCCTCGCTATTGGGGCAGGCTCACTGCGTTAATCTTCCGAGTATAGATGAAGATTCTGTTCGCTGGTTCATAAAACTTTAATTGTATTAATTCGAAATCGGAAGTCTGTAATATTATTTAATTGAATTTCTTTTTATGTGAAGATGGCGGACCAACTGCGATAAGTGTCGCTTAACCTGATCGATTGACCCATTAAAACCGTACCCCTATCTGTATCTAACTATGTATTATTTTTACCTAACTTTTTGCTTCCACCTGTTTTATCCCACTGCTGAACAAAGCCTTCTCCACAACTTTCTATATTTTCGTGTTTCGCCAATATGCTATATACGCATAATATCCATACTAATCTATACTCTATACTAATATGTAAAGCTGAAGAGTTTGTTTGTTTGTTTGTTCGCGCTAATCTCGGGAACTACTGGTCCGATTTAAAAAAATCTTTTTGCGTTGGATAGCACATTAATCCAGGAAGGCTTTAGGCTATAATACATTACGCTGCGACCAATAGGGGCCGAGCGTAACCAACTCCACGCGAACGAAGTCGCTGGCGGCCGCTAGTATGCTATATACACATAAATAATTATTATGTATCTATCTATACTAATATATAAAGCTGAAGAGTTTGTTTGTTTGTTTGAACGCGCTAATCTCAGGACCTACTGGTTCGATTTAAAAAATTGTTTTTGCTTTGGATAGCCCATTATCCAGGAAGGCTTTAAGCTATAGAATATTACGCTGTGACCAATAGGGGCGGAGCATAACTAACTCCACACGAACGAAGTCGCTGGCGGCCTCTAGTAATTTAATAAACGTTAACTACACACATCAAAAGTGTCTAGGGATCAACATATATTTTTGCAATAACTTTTCTCCTGATTGATATTAATTAAAATTTTCTTTAAGGATTCATCAAATAAAGTGTTTTCGTTTGTCACAGTAACGATAAACCAAGTCACCTTTGCATTAATAAAGAAATTTGCCATTTTCCTAATAAAGGGATATTTGACATTTGAACCACTAACACAAAAGTTCGAAAAAAAGACTGAAATAACAGTTTTCTCTAAAATTTTATTGGGTAACTTAAACAATTAATAATCCGTGTTTCTACCGCGAACACTAACAACACAAGAACATCGGTTTGGCATACTCAAAATGAGTTCATCCAAATCACGCTGTGGAATGGCCGCCCATGTTCGTTGCAACAACAAAAAAAGGTCTTCTTGCGACTGGATACCCTCCATATTCGGCAGAGCTCTTCTCTGTAGCATATCCCATGCATGCTCAATCGGGTTCAAGTCTGGCGACTGAGCAGGCCAGGGCAGGACATTGATGTTAGCTGCGGCGAGAGTCTGTCTTACAACTCTTGCGGTGTGCGGTCGTGCATTATCATGCATTAACTGAAATAAGGGACCGATTTGCACTTGTAGAGGAACGATGACGTCTGATACAATCGTTTCAGCATAAATTTGAGCGTTGAGGTTGCCTCTGATCCAAATCAACTCAGTTCTTCCGCCGATCCAAATACCCGCCCATACCATGATGGTTCCACCACTATAAGGATGGACTTCCTGGCAGGATTTTAATCGCTGTTGGCGTCCAGGGGTTCTCCAGTGTCGTATACGTCTTGTATCCGGTCTCATACCAAAACGAGACTCATCAGAAAAGCACACGAAACGCCATTGTTCTTCTGCCCAATTTCTGTGTTCAAGAGCCCATTGATATCGAATCCTACGATTGTGCATTGCTATAGGTGGTACCCGTAGCGGTCTTCGGGAATGAAGGTTCACTTCATGCAAGCGGTTTCTGACTGTTTGGTCGCTAATTAAGTTCCCTGAAGAGTGATGAAGCCTCACGGCTAACATCATGGCGGTTATTGTTGGAGCTCTTCGAGTTAAGATTTGAATGTATCGGTCTTGTCTCCGTGTGGTGCAGCGATACCGTCCTCCATGGCGCTCAGCCACGGTACCAGTGCTTCGGTAACGTGTCCAAAGTCGACTGATAACACTCTGACTTGTATTCAGAGCTAAAGCCACAGTACGTTGCCGGGAACCAGCTTCTATCATTCCCACGGCTCTGAGCATTTCTTCCCTGCTTAAATGACGTCGCCGCTCCATAATAACGTTGGTTTTAATCAGTAGTAGGGAAACAGTAGCACTAATAATGTCTTCAATGCGTTGTATGTTTTTATAGGGAAAATATTGACAGCTGATTTTCATCTTTTACTCGAATTGGATTCACAGTTCCTGATTCAAATTATGAAATGCACCAAAAAGGATCCATATAAATTTATAAAATCATAAATTTATTACAAAGCCACATCTCAATCTCAAGAAATCCGCATAAAAATGCTTGATCCCTAGACACTTTTGATGTGTGTATATTCGAATTACAAAAATAAGAAGAAATAGGAAAAGTATTTATTGTCACTCATACAGGAAGATAATAAAACGTAACTAAATTAAACAAAATCAAAATTAAAATAAAATACCAGGCCAAAAGGCTCCTATCTCAGCACGATGCTTCGACATATAAAAAAGAAATCAATTCGGTAACTAAGGTCCGTATTACAGAACGTCACTCAAAACTCAAGTTCTACTTAAGTCTCGTTTCAAGCCATGTGATTGGTTGAAACTAATTTTAAGTAATGTTTAAACAGAGATCAATGCTTCAGTGACGTTCTGTAATACGGACCTCAATTTCGTATAGGTCACAACTCATATAAAGAGCATTGCCCTTTTCTGTTATGCATTACAAATGAACATGTCACCAATATTATTATCGTCACCAAAAAAATCAAACGTGACATTTGACAGAGGTATAAACCGATAATTCGATCTCAGTTGACTCTTGCCCTCTTTATCTAATGATGTTTCTCTCGTCGTGAAACAGAACATTCCACATTCAATTTACTTCATTCCCCGGCGTCGTTTTGAACTGACAAGATGAAATATTTATTTCCTCTGTTTTTATTATTCATATTTGAGTTATGTGCGGGGAGGGTAGTGCCGGGTGAGACGGAGACTATTGTTGTACCAGAGCGAAATGACGTGAAAGAACGGGCTCCTTTAAATTTTGAGTGCAAGTTCCGGACACTGCAAGGTGGTGATGCGTATCCTTCGGTTGTGGTGCGTTGGCATGGCCAGATTCAAAGAATGACGTGGGACTCATCAGGGACAATGCAGGTTCATGAGAACTATGTATACCCATCTGCTTTCCACGTTTACCCATCTTCGGACGGTCTTTCGGGAGGTACTCCAGCCCCAACGGATCCGTTCATCGACGCGCCTGTAATTCCAGATAATTATGAGTTAAACGATATTGTTTCGTCGTTCCAACGTAATTGCATCCGGCCTTATTGAACCATGTAGTTACTTCGACTGTGATTTATAAATACAGTGTCATAAGTTTCTTGATTTGTTTTATTATACCGATCCGATTATCTTTACAGTTATGTTAATTATACAGTTGTTATTACATACCTAAAAGAAAGAAAGAAAATACGTTTATTTGCGGTAAACGTGACGTAAAAGTGAACAAAAACAATTGAGTGATAATAGTTGACATGCGTCACATCCACGCAAAATGGCTATCGCTCAGGATTATGCTGCGACCCTATGCAAAACAGAGTCCAGCGCTGGTTTTCAGCAATAGCCGGTGCCGGCGTAAAGACGTCACCCGGTGCAGCAAACAATCACAACTAACACCGAACTGGTACAAAAAATATAAAAATGCAATAATAACAAAAAATAAAAATCTAAATCTAAATGTTGAGAGAACAGTTTTAACAAACAGGAATATAAAAAACAAAAACAGGATATAAAAACTAGTCACGTTTAAGTTATAACAACTATCTGTTATTGTCATTAGTGTATCTGCTTATAATATACTCGATGTTGGGACACAGCCCTCCTCTTTGTGAGAGTCCTCAATCCATCACGTGTCTTTGATTTTTTGGTTTTCTCACGATATTTTGAGAGCAGTGGCGATGAAATAATTTATCGGCACAAAGTGAAGCCCTGTCAAGGTTCGAATCCACGACCCCGTAAGTATGATAGCACTTTAGATAAACAATTGTAGAATGAAAGCGACCTTTACACACAATAATCTATTGTATTAAATAAAGGTCGCTTTAAAACTAAGTTATCTCACTAATTTTCCTATACAATCACTTTGGGAATAGGATTACGCGTCCCCGAATGTCTATATTTTAGTTAGTTTCTAACACACTTTGGAGTGAACTTCGTCGAGTTTATTATTAATCGACTTCACGTACCTACTTCTACATTAATCACTGATACAACATTTGAACAAAACGCGAGAACAGAAATAATTAATGCTTTAGAGTTTGTTAAAACTTTCGTGAATATGTAAGTCTAATTAGATTTACGTCTTAAAACTGAATAATATGCTTTATTGCGAACAAAAATTCAAGTTCTTACATAACTAATTACTTTTTAGTATCAAGTGGGACAAATTTTATCCAAAAGTAAAGTAATTATTATATTTAACTAGCGACCCGCCCCGGCTTCGCACGTGGACAAATGATAAAAGTACCTAAGCCTTCCTTACGAAATGGTGGTCCTTCAATAAAAAAAATGTCTACTGTGCCGCCCATCAGCCAATAGCTCTGCAAGATACATCGACCTTTTTGTACATGGATAGCCAGTTCCACCACCTTCAAACAGAATTAAAGCCTACCGGGGTAGCAATTTTGTTCGAAATAATGGTCCCCCGCTCCGGCCCACTCCCTCCGCGGTTTAGGCAGAGAAACACTCAAGTAGCAGGCGGCCGGCACGGGCGCAAGCGACACGCGGATTTTTCCTGGTTTTAGTTTTAAAAAAATCGTGATATCTACTGAATGAAACAACCAATTCCAATAATTCAAAAATAGAACTACTGCTACTGAAATTACCTTTGATATGACGTAATTCGTTTGGATAAGGATTAATAATAAGGAACAAATAGTGGGCTCTGATTTTGACTGGTATTTTAATTAAATTTCAATTATAAAAAAGTAGTCAAAATGAGGAAAGTATAGTTGGTAGACATATGGTGTCCCATACTTTTTTGTAGGCATATTTGAGTTCTACAATATTGTAGTACATCATTTTGATCTATCTTATAGGGTTCAGTCAGCGTATGCAATGTAAGCTAAAAAAGGGTTTATTTTGCCACTTGTGTTAGAAACGTCAAAAATGATCTGTGAATCTCTTATATATTAAGCATGTTATATACATAAAAACCTTTTTGTTAAATCACTCTATTTATTTAAAAAAAACTCTATCAAAGTCCGGTGCGTAGGTTTATAGATTTAATCATACAAATCGACATACGGAAAGTAAAAGTGACTTTGTTTTATAATTTGTAGTGATAAATATGTTCTCCCATATAAATGTATGACCAAAAAAGATGTTTAATGATAAAGAAACCTCTACATTTGCGATTGCCAAATTGACCGTGACGTATGTATCTACATCACGGTCAATTCTGCAATCGTAAATGTAGAGGTGATTTTTTATCATTAATTCTTTTATCTTTATATATATAATTCTGATGTACGTGTGTATGTCATTGAACTCCTCCTAAACGGCTTGACCGATTTTAATGAATTTTTCTGTATGCGTTTGAGTGGCGCCCTGAATTGTTTAGATTCACAAATCAGCCCGGCAGATGGCGCTGATTGCTTGAAAAAGCATGTGATCTCGGAAACGGCCCTAACGATTTCGCTGAAATTTGAAATGGTGGGGGTTTTCGGGGACGAGAAATCGATCTAGATGGGTCTTATCTCTGGGTAAGCGCATGTTTTCGAGTTTTCTCTTTCGCAATATTTCCCGCATAATATGGGCACTAATTTCGCGCGGCTTGACATAGCCCCTGTGGCGTAGTCGATAGTGGTATGGTCTACTCGCGATGGCTGGTGTTCCTCGATTCAATCCCGGGCAGTCTTTTTTTTTTATTTTAGACAAGTTTATAGTTTCTTTTTTTTAATTTTTGTAATTACTTAAAAAGAAAATTGTACATAAAAACTAAAAGGGGAAAAAATAAACAAAAATACCTATTTAAATTTTTTTTATTTATTAAAATTGTACTTAGGTATGAACTAAAAGAGAAAAAAATAATTAGAAATAAATAAATATTTAAGATTTTTTATTTAACCCTATGAGACTGAAACAAGAGCTCTACATTTGTTACAAATGTGGATGACAATGCTTTCCATGGGTATATTCCTAAATCTGCTGTACCTGTGTACGTCACTGAATTCCTCCTAAAGGGCTGGTCCGATTTGAATGAAGTCTATGTATATAAATGAAAGTCGTGTTAGTTACTCTATTTATAACTCAAGAACTGCTTAACCAGTATGGCTCAAAATTGGTAGGGAGGTAGATAAGAACTGGGAGAAGGAAATATCACATAGGATACTTTTTATCCCGTTCCCGTTGTTCCCGTCGTTCCCGTGTGACGTGACATAAGACATGGTATAACAAAACGCAACTGACATGGAATTACAAAACAACCCAGTCAAAATATACAGTTAGCGGTTCATTTGTTAAAAATGGTACAAACACACTGCTGCACTACTCAGCATATTAAAAAAGAAATCTGACCCGTTGAATGTTGATGCATTCATTTAAAGCAAGGAATATAAATACTCTCTGCCGGTTTAATTATTTAATAAAAGCCCCAAAGCAAACTTCAACTTCAAAATTTCTAATATTGTATTGCTGTGCCATTTACCACTTCACTACATACTATAAAACAAAGTTACCTTCTCTTTCCCGATGTCCCTTTGTATGATTAATCATCTTTGTATGTATAATAATCTTTAAAGCTACGAAACAGATTTTGATGAGGTTTCTTTTTATAGATAGACTAATTAAAAAGAAACGTTTATATGTATAATAACATCCATTAAATTGTGGAGAAACACTATCCCTCGAACACATGTGGGAGTGACGAGAGGAGGCATAACTCCGTTGCCGCGAAAAATCGCAGTACAGCGGACAGAGCTCCGGCGGGACCTCATGGCGACATGGAAAGTGTGATTGTCGCAATCCAACACTGAACACGCCACAATAGCGGCGGTAAGTCCTCTCTTTGAGGAGTAGCTAGAGAGGCGCCACGGCGTCCTCACCTTCCGACTGACGTAGGTCCTCACCGGACACGGCTGAATCGGGAGGTTCCTGTTCCATATAAGGCGGGAGGAAACGCCAGGGTGGTCACCCTGGCGTGTGCATCGTGCATGTGTGCATCGCCCTGAGGACACGGTGGAGCATATGGTGGAGGTCTGCCCGGCTGACCCTGGTCCAGGCCATAGTCCGGAACAATAGTGCATGGCAAGCTTTTACCTCCTTCTGTGAAGCAGTGATGCTAGCAAAGGAGGAGGCGGAGCACGTGAGGGAGCGGAAATCCCACTACCCTCACGCCTCAAACCGCCGCAGGAAGCGCCCTAGTCGGGTAGCAACATCGGACTCCTGACCACCGTAGGCGCGAGCTTGCGGGCGGCGAGCGATAGGCAGCTCGCCTTCTGGTAAGAACCAGGCCCGGATTCACACGCGCCTCAAAGAGATGTCAGCACACCTTGACGGGGTCCACGAGGACTGTTCCACAGGGTTGCGGGTTGGTTAAAAAAGAAACCATGGCACTGGCCGTTGCACAGGCAAGTGAAGTAACACGGGTGGGTTTTAATCAATAAAAGTCTGACACGCCCTTCCGCTCCGCCCAGAGCGGAAGAAGTCATTTGATGATTTCCCATCCTAACAAAAAAAAAAAAAAGAACTGAAGAAGAGCAAGAAATTGCACTTGAAGAGCGCAGCCTTAGTATGGCTCGACTTCGTGCTTCTCACTCACCAGAGCATTACGAAGCACAAGAAGAAATTCATCAAATACTGATTTGAATCGGGCAGCGTTTCAATACGCATATAATATAGCGCAATGACGTTCGCATTGGGCCAATGGATGATGTTTGCGAGTATTGTAGCACATTAAAGATTTCCGGAGAACCGCCAGGATTGTGCTTCCAAATAAAGAATCATTGAATAATAATAGTTATTTATTTAAAATTATCCTGATTTAAAAAGTACTCATGTGATATTGCCTTTAAGGCGGAACGAAGTTCGCCGGGTCAGCTAGTTATATATAATTGTGAAAAAATTAAAAGTGATTTCTCAGCCTCCTTTCTTTGCTTGCGCTTACTTATTGCCCTCATTCCTTTTTAGGTATGGAACCCTAAAAATAATTTTTGAAAAAGAATTATTCTTAGTTCTATCCTATTTCGTAGAACCTGACATGAGTTGTTACATACTTTTAATAGGGGTCGCAGGACCACGTCAGTGGTAACAAACTCTAAGATGCCTGGCGTAGTGCAGAGTTTTAATGGAATGTGAGGCCAGCTTATACTGGTGAATTTAGCACTGATTACATTACCGTACAACTACAATAAATAAAATAATGTCGCTCATACTTAAACGAATCTGAGTGGACCACTTAGCATGATTTCGTCATTGTAAATCCTTATTAAGTACAGACAACAGCACAACAAGCTACTACAATCTCTCAGATTCCTTTGTCCGATTTTAAACTTTATCTCTAAAACATTAAGGCTCAAGGTTGATTGGGAATGTCTGACAGTTTCGGGTAGCTTGACCTGCTGTCGTCCGTACTATCATAAATGCGAGGTGAAAGTGTAAAGTTAATTTACACTTTGACCCACAAGATTCTGTCCCCGCATTACCCTTGTTTACTTTAAAATACTAAGTTTAATAAAAAATATTGTACTTATTAAGTCATCATCATCATCATCACCACATCGTTAATCCCAGTCGTATCCGAAGCCTTTTCAGCTTTGGAGTCTAGGGTCCGCTTTGCCAGTCCAACTGCTGATATGGCTAATTCAACATTTTCCGTGAAGCGACTGCCGTCTGACCTCCACAACCCGAAGGCGACATCGAAGCATTGCAGTTAGACCAATTGTTGGACTTTTGAGGGCTCCAACAACCCGTAACGACTGCCACTAGATATTCGTATGGCAACCGGGACCAAGGGCTTAACGTGCTTTCCGAGGCACGACCAGACCAGTGCAAATATTCATATTAATGCATACAAATACTTGCACTGTGCGGGGATCGAACCCGCGCCACCTTGTGCAGCAGCCGCGTCCGCTACCGCTACACCACGGAGCTTGTCAATTGTACTAATTAAGTCTTAGATTGTTAATAGAGCATTGAAAGAGTTAAGATTTCATTTCATGCCAACTAAAATAATTATTAAGGGCTGATTTTTTAATCAGCAAATTATAGATTTGCAACAACAAACATACTCTTTAGCTTTATATTGAACTTTTATATGTTTGAACGCGCTAATCTCAGGAACCACTGGTCCGATCAGAAAAATTCTCTTAGCGTTGGATAGCCCGTTAATCCAGGAAGGCTTTAGGCTATATAACATCACGCTGCGATCAATAGGAGCGGAGCATATCGAAATCTACGTGGGTGAAACCGCGGCACGCAGCTAGTAATTTATATCCTTGGTACCTATAAAATTACTACTACTTTGTATTGATTCTTCACCACCATTGGTTGAATGCTAGAGAACGGCTAAAGCATTAAGTCCTCCTTTGTATCCATGTTGGAAAACTTTAAATAAATGTCAAAAAATTAAAACTATTCTTCGACTCAAATTATGTGGCGTTGAAAAAATCAGCACCCTAAATGCGTAACGCACTATTACTATCAATTGAAATCATTTTTTAAGCTTATTGCTAAACCATTGCTTATTCATGTTCGAAAAATATGTTTGCTCAAAAATGTAAATAACGCAATGAATGTTGTTGAACTGTCAAAATCAAACCCATTGGTACTGATAGTGTGTTACGCAATTGCCCTGTTGCTCTAAGACACGTGGGATTGTGAAGTTCATTACTAAAAATGTGCGCTTACATAAAACAGAGCATCTTACATGCACAAACAAGCCAATATCTAGGTACAGGTCCATATAAAAATTGGTTCCGTTCGGATATACATGAAATCCATAGCATGGAAGCCGATGTGCTCTACGTGACGTCATTCAAAAATCAAAATAAGGTATTTATTCAAATTAGGCTGAGAATCAGCACTTTTTGAACGTCAATATTACATAAGACAATCCCCCAAAACCCCACCCTTCGATACTTCCTAGTGCTTTCGCTGGGAAGAAGAAGTGGCGGAAGAAACTCCCCAGCAGCACAGCTGTCTGTTCATTTAGAAAAATACACACTAGTTTATACAATACTATGTAGGACAGTAATACAAGAGAAAAAAAACAACTATGAATTTCGTTATCATATACCAGCTAGCCACGCCAAAATATCAGAAAAGCAAAAACAAAAAATAAAATATCATTAAAATTGAAATGTAAATAATAAAAAGTAAAAAACTAAAACCTAACTACGACAAAAAACGACGCTGAAAAAGTATAAAACAAGATTTTCAGAATACTGAACTGAATAAAGTTGCTAATGTAGTTGCAAGTAAATGGACACAGTAGTAATGTCATACAATACTATTCTGAAGTATGCAATATTCACTATGTAAAGATAAATTTTCATGTTTCGAAATGCGTAGTCACACGTTACATATACCTACCTACCGTAGCACCCTGTCAACGTGTGACTACGCCTTTCCAAACATGAAATTTTATCTCTACATAGTGAATATTGCATACTTTAGAATAGTATTGTATGACATTACTACTGTGTCCATTTACTTGCAACTACATTAGCAACTTTGTTCAGTTCAGTATTCTGAAAATCTTGTTTTATACTTTTTCAGCGTCGTTTTTTGTCGTAGTTGGGTTTTCGTTTTTTTACTTTTTATTATTTGTACTATTTTGGTGTTAAAGTGTATTTGTGGCGCATAATATTAACAAAAGTTAAACTGATGAACTAAAAACTAGGTACTTGACATATTACATCTACACGCACATAGAACAACATAAGCCCGAAGGCATATAGTGCAGAGGACATTTTTACATGAGTTTTAGCCAGTTATCAAACTGTTTCAGCCTTCACCGCGTGGAGGTACTCCCAGCTTATGTCGTTTTCATTAGTGCATTACATATTCTATTAATGTTCACACTGCTCTACATTGCATAAAGCGATTCACAGTTCCCGTGATCCGCTCTTTACTCTTATCGCTCATATTTAGCATCATTAAAGCATTCTTGTAATGTACAAGCATAAAGTACTCGTGAAGCTCTTTCACGTGATACCAAACACGGTATATTTATTTTAATTTTATAATAATATAGAACTTTTTGTGGCGCAATACTAAATTTGGTGACAAGCTTTATAGCTCATAACTAACAGAATATCAAGGCCCTTCTAATGGTACTGCAGTGGTCTTATTCTGATAAGTAGTAAAGAAGCTATGAATGAAAAGATGTGAATTATATGCAACCAGCCCATGAATACAGGTAAAGTCACAAGCAAATGCTAGCAATATATATATATTCAAAATGTACAAGTAAAACGCTTTCAAATGATACCAAACACGGCATATTTATCTTAACTTTATTTTTTACTCTGTATGTTTTGTCCGCTAGAGGGCGCCACAGTAGATTTTGTGAAACCCCATATAGCCTATAACCAGCGGACAATTAAGACGCTTTTAATGATATGTCATTTCTCGAATTCTGATAAGTAGTTTGGAAGTTACGAGGGAACAGATGAACATACATACATACATTTTTTTTTTTTTACATATTATAAACCAGCGCTTGACCGCAATCCTGCCTGATGGTAAGTAGTGACGCAATCGTTGATGGTAAAGCGCACTAGTTTATTAAGAGCCTATTCACTCTAGCCTTGAAGACACTCAAATTGTAGTCCGACGGAAACACCGAACGAACACCTCCTCCTGTATACGCGGTATAAAGGAGGAGGCGAAACGCTTCGTCCGGATCGTAGTGGTGTTAACAACGTAAGGGTGGAAACCAGCCGTACGACGGGTCGTCCGCTGGTGGAACGGAGATGGGGGAATTAAATCATGCAATTCCCTCGCACACTCCCCGAAATGCATCCTATAGAACACCGAAAGGCTGGCTACTCTACGCCTGTGCTCTAGGCTTTGGAGACCAACTCGAGTTAGATCAGGGTCACCAGTCAGCCTCTTTGCACGTCTCTCCACTGAATCCAAAGTGGCCAGGTGACACTTGGCAGCACCAGCCCAAATGTGGCTGCAGTACTCCACACACGAACGGACCTGTGCTTTGTATAACATTAGAAGCCGCCCAGGTGTGAAGTACTGCCGGACCTTTACGATAACGCCAAGTTTCCTAGCAGCCACCTTGGCCTTGGACTTAATGAACCGCCCAAAGTTAAGGTTCGAGGAAATCTCAACTCCCAAAAGCTGAAGGCGGTCGGAACACTCCAAGGACACATTCCGAAAAGTAGGGGCCAAGGTGAACGAGCTCCTTTTGGCGGTGAAAAGACACGCCTGTGTTTTGGCGGCATTGAATGCTACAAGATTGGCATTGCCCCATTTTGAGACTGCCTGCAGTGCAACACTCGTTCGCTCAACCATGGCCTCTCTTTCGGACCGGATTGATTCCCTACTAGCCCGAGCATCCGGCAGGTATCTCTCTACAACTGTGCTGTCATCTGCATACCCATAGATACCGGGCATCAGCAGATCGTTAATATACAGCAGGAACAGAGTTGCAGAGAGAACAGACCCCTGAGGAACACCGGCATTAGTTGACATGGGCTCAGAAGAGCATCCGTCGACAACAACTCGGAGGGACCGTTCAGTCAGGAAGTCTTTTACCCAGCCAGTCAGGCTAGGGGAAATGCCGTACGCTGGAAGCTTACTCAAAAGGCCAGCGTGCCATACCCGGTCGAAGGCCTTCGAGACATCAAGGGAGACAGCAATCGCTTCCCCATTCTTCTCGAGGGCCTCGCCCCACAAGTGAGTGGCATACACTAGTAGGTCCCCAGTTGACCGATTGCGGCGAAACCCGTACTGTCGGTCACTGAGGAGATCGTTACCAGATTGTTACATACATACATACATACATACATACATACATAGCCTGTCAAAATCATATCCCTCCTTTTGCTTTGCCGTAGTCGGGTAATAAGTAAAAACTTATTACGTACCTAAATAAAAGCCCCTGGTATAAAGGGTGTGATAGCTCACATATTTATACATTATAAAAAGCAAATTATATGAACTCATATAATGTGTCAGTAAGCTAATTCTGGAGAAGGAACACAAGGTGTAAGAGTTTCTTAAAGAAACTCTTACACCGAGCTGGTGAATTGCTCGGACAGCACGTTTTTGGAGTACAAATATATTTTGTATGTCAGCAGCTTTGCCCCACAGTAGAATACCGTAGGACATAACGCTGTGGACATTGAAGCAGAAATGTCATCTTTATCACAAAGTTCTATTAGCAAAAACAGATTGCAATACCAAACTTGTTATATGTACACGCACAATATACGAAATATTTATTACTTTTGTAAGTAGATTTGTTCTATCATCATTAAAAATTACATCTTTATTACTTTAAATTTTTTTCACTTAGTTTCGAACTCCTGAGAAGTCTTTCGTTACGAATTAATCACGGAGCGAGGTCGCCAGTCTATGATTCAATATTAATTGGCCTGTTTCAGGCACGTGTAAGTGCCTGAGAGCTAAAACTTTGCAGACAATTAACTTTAATACATATTCATCAAACATTAAAAGCACTCACTCGCTCTACAATCACTTCGAGTAATTACCACGTCAACCAAACGTTTACCATTTACTACATTCTTAAGGCTGTCACGTAAACAATTAACATAACACGAGACCCTTGTTTTGGTCGTCGAGGGCACAGTTATTGTGTCCTTAAGGTCGCATTGTCTGTGGCACAAACAACAGAACTTTGGTCATAAACGGTGCTCGTGATTCTGATCTCGGACTCAGAGATTAGAACTTGAACATGATGAATCAGCCAACTTGAGTTCGATATGTCTTAAGGCGGCTTTCCACAGAAGTCCACGGCTTAGCTTCGCTGGTTTACTAAGCTTCGCTTTGTAAGGACAAGTAGCCGGGATCGACCTCTCGTCCTCTTCCATACCGCGATCATGCTACGCACGAATGCGTGGATAGAAAACAAATGAATCTCTCTCACAGCTAACGTAGTCGGTCAAGTTTAGAAGAGAAAATGTTTGGTACTTTGATCTAGATGCTAGCGATCTAGTAATATCATATTATTATCCAATATCAGTTTGAAAGTTCAGACTTCAAATTCATTTCTCAGTTTTGATATACCAATTTTCTGGCGTTAAATATCAATGAAGCCGTTTCACTGAAGAACATAAAATACTCATAATAGGTATGTATCTAAGGTATGAAAATCAAAAAAAAATAATTAGTCCGTCTTATAGATAATAAAAAAAATTAAGACCCGTATTTTTTATTTTGTCGAAATTACCAATAACTACTGAGATATAGCGTATTAAAGTTACGGAGTGGGGGCTAAGTATGTCACGCCGTGTTATATAGTCTACCACGGCGTGACGCCATGCGACATTTCAAATCATTATAAATCTTCCTAAGCTTTTGTATGAAAGAAAAAATAAAAAATACGTGTTCAATATTTTTTATAAATCTATCTGATGGACATTAAATTATTTTTTAGGATACAACCCAATTATGAATGACGCAATGCATTTATTGAATATACATAAGCTCACACCATCTTGCCATCGGGTAAGCAGAAACAACAGAAGGACCGATCGACGATCGTTTCATACTATATAGAGCAGAGCTTTGCCATGAAACTGAAGTCAGTCACCGGTCCGACACACATACATATAAAGGTTGACTATTAGACTACTAGGAGAAGGGGACACATGGGGAAGAGTATGTCCCATGGTATTTTTTCATTCATTCATCATTACGGTCCGTATTCCAGAAGGAAACCGAAGCATTGATCTCTGTTTAAACATTACTTAAAACTAGTTTCAACCAATCAAATGGCTTGAAACGAGTTTAAAAGTAATGCTTGAGTTTGAGTGAGCTTTACTCATACTTTACAAGTCATGGTGACCTAGTGGTTAAATCACCAGCCTCTCAAGTATGAGTGTGCGGTTCGATTCCAGGTCAGGCAAGTACCAATATACCTTTTCTAAGTTATATGTACTTTCTAAGTATATCTTGAACACCAATGATTGATTAAAAGGTGAAGGGAAAAATCAAATCTTGGGGAAGTCCGAAATCGCCAACCTGCATTGAGCAAGCGTGGTGATTACACTCAATCCTTTACTGTATGAGAGGAGACCTGTGCCCAGCAGTGGGATGATAAAAAGGTTGATGATGATAACTTTACTCATTACATTGATTTAGCAATACTTTTAGTATAGAGCTTACCCAATAGTAAAAGTATTGACTTACAAATGTAAATACCTTATAAGCGTATGTATGAGACCATATAAACGAAAATCTTACAAAAACAATAAACGTGACATTTGGCACTTTGGCAGTGATACAAAGTGATAGTTCTGTCGAACACAAACACATTAACTGACCTCTTACCCCCCTTATCTATTTATATTTATTAAATATGCATACATAAATAAACTCACAGTGTCTTTCCAAGTGGGTAGGTATTCTACCTATCAATTAGGCAAGTCGGTTTTTCTACTCCAGAACGCCTCCTGCTACGATCCTTGCATGGTCCTCTTGTTTCGTTTATTTATTGAATGTTTTATTAGGTAAAAAAAAATTAAATAAATGCGTTATACAATATGTAAAGAAAACCCTGTCCGATCCGTGAAGGTATTGTTAGGTATCGATAACTAATTCTACTAATGCCTACAAAGCAGGGCTAAATTTAGAAAAAAATTCCCCCCGAAAAAATAAAAAAAAAAAAGAATTTTGTTTATATATAAATCGCCAACCCGCATTGAGCAAGCGTGGTAATTATGCTGAATCCTTCTCTGTATGACAGGAGGCCTGTGCCCAGCAGTGGGGCGACAAAAAAAATGATGGTGATGATGATGATTTGTAAATATAAAGGGAGAAAAAAAAAAGAAAGAACCACGCGATGAAGCTGCTCTCTATCATTGACCTGGAATATTTAGGCTGATTAGTCATCGGTATTCGTTAACGATTTAATTATCTGCAGTCACACATCTGGATTGCGGTACTTCAAAAACAGATTTGTCAAGTTAATTTGGGTAAATCTATGTCGAAGCCTCTAATAAATAGAAAAGTAGTATCAGTAAAACTTGGTATTTTTTAACATTATAAACAAGCGCTTAGTCGTTGATGGTAAAGTGCACTAGTTTATTAAGAGCCTATTTACTCTAGCCTTGAAAAAAATTATATTGTAGTGGGACGGAAAGACCGCCGCAGTTCAATACCTGCGGCGGGTATGAAAAACGAGGCGAAACGCTTCGTCCAGCTCGTAGTGCTGTCAATAAAGTAAGGGTGGATACTCATGCCCTGGCCTACAGGCAAGTGAAGAAACACGGGTGTGTTTTAGTCAGTAAAAGTCTGACACGCCCTTACGCTCCGCCCAGAGCGGGAGAGGTCACTTGATGAGATCTCATCCCAAACAAAAAAAAAAAAGGGTGGATACTCACCGTATGACGAGTCGTCCGATAATGGAAAGGAGATAGCGGAATTAACTCATGAAACTTCCGCGCACACTCTCCCTACCAACAGGCCGAACCAGCCCAAATGTGCAACTGCCACAAAGAAAATAAAACAACAAAATCTGCTTAACTAACACTTGTATTCATGTTATTGTACCAAAATTAACGCCGAAGAACTCAAATCATCTAAGTATCATAATCATCATCAATTGATATTTCTCAAAATCATACAGAAAACAGAACCCTCAACGATCAATTTTATCAATAATCTTATTTTAAATCCACTTTGTGGTAGCAAAACAAAGTAATGGATTAACAAATTCATTTAGGAAGTTGATCTCCAGTTTCATGAAGTTAGGAATTTTGATGTTACATAAATTGATGCTAAATAAAGCGAAACTTGCTTCCTCTTTCTGTGAGGGCGCACTCTTTTGTGCGCCCTAATTTACCTCGCCGACCCAGTGTGGGTTGATAAAGTCACATGTCTTCAAATGTTTGTTTCACTCACTGTAGGTTTACTGTGTCCTGTTTCTCGACTACTATCATGGTCCCTGTTTTTCGTTGCGTACAGTGTGGCCACCATGAGTTTTCATTACGAAGACTCGATCATCGATATTGACCGCGTTTGACTCATGGATTGGCCCGCTTCAAGGTTGTAAGGACTCTCAACCAATGTGAGCGCAAAACGCGGTCGATGTGTATGATCGAGTCTCGTAATGAAAACTCATGGTAACCACTGTTATTACGGTATCTTGCGTTAATACTATTACAGTACCAATATTACGTAATTGTCATTTGCCTAGCCTTTTCCTAACTTGGAGTGGCTTCCAGTATAACCAAATTCAGCTGGGTACTACAGTTTACATGGAGCAGCTGCCTATCTAGTCTCTACAACCCAATTACTGAGTAATACAAAACCTTTAACAATGGGCTAACAACGGGCCTTTTAAAAAGGCTCAAAGTCACTCAATTTGCAATGGAGAGGGCAATGCTTGGGGTTTCACTGCGCGATCGAATCAGGAATGAGGAGATCCGCAAAAGAACGAGAGTAACCGACATAGCCCGAGAACTGCAACACTCATGTGGCAGTGGGCTAGGCACATTGCCCGTAAGACCGATGCCCGAGGTTGCCGATGGGTTCTCGAGTGGCGACCACGCACTGGAAGACGCAGCATGGGTAGGCCCCCGACAAGGTGGACCGATGACCTAATGAAGGTCACGGGAAACCGCTGGATGCGGGAGGCGCAGGACTGCTCGTCGTGGAGAACCTTGGGAGAGGCCTAGGTCCAGCAGTGGACGCCTTTCGGTTGAAATGATAATAATGATGATGATGAAACCTCTTAGTAAGACTAGTTGACAGACTTTCGGGCTTCTGACTATCCGTAATGACTGTCACAGATCTACGAATGACAGCCGGAACTGAAAAGCTTAACAGCTTACCGTGCTTTCTGAGGCATGAAGGGGTCTCGGTATTTAACAATGATCACTCATTATCAGAGCAACTGCAGCAATCGTAGCTTATTATCGATTGACCTGTACAATTGGGATGTATCCTAAAAAATAATTTAATGTCCATCAGATAGATTTATAAAAAATATTGAACACGTATTTTTTATTTTTTCTTTCATTCAAATACTAAGAAAGATATATTGATTTGAAATGTCGCATGATGTCACGTCGTGGTACAAAATATACCACGGCGTGAAGTAATTAGCCCCCACTCCGTAACTTTAATACGCTATATATCAGTAGTTTTTGGTAATTTCGACAAAATAAAAAATACGGGTCTTAATTTTGTTTATTATCTGTAAGACGGACTAATTATTTTTTTGATTTTCATACCTTGGATACATCCCTATTATTAATTGTTCAGGTCAATCGATCATAATAAGCTAATAATAATTTAATTAGCCATCATCATCATCATTGTCAACCTCTTTATCGTCCCACTGTTGGGTACAGGTCTCCTCTCATACAGAGAAGGATTGAGCGTAATCACCACGCTTGCTCAATGCGGGTTGGCGATTTCAGACTTAAAGTCAAGGTTTCCTCAAGATGTTTTCCTTCACCTTCAGTCATTGGTGTCCAAGATATACTTAGAAAGTACATATAACTTTAGAAAAGTTACATTGGTACTTGCCTGACCTGCAATCGAACCCGCGCACTCACACTTGAGAGGCTGATGCCATGGTCCCCTTATATTATGTAATATCCATATGTAATTTGGGACATGAGAATCTTTGTCCATGAGGCCCCCAAAATGTTGGACCGATGACCTGATGAAGGTCGCGGGAAGCCTATGGATGTGGACCGCTATAGGCTGAAGAAGGAAGGTAGGAGAACCTTTGTCAACCTTCAAAATGTAACAAACCTTCATTCACCATTTTCCTACAGGAGTATGCAGAACCTACAGAACACCTTCTGCTACGATTTTTATATACTTCAAGTAATATACATGACCCAAAGTCCTATCCTTTTCTTTTTGTTTATGTTCCATTTTAAATTAGATAGACCGAAACTCACCACCGACGAAAGTTAACAATGAACTCGGAACCAGAGCACTATCCTTATTATTATAACTTAATACCGAAAATATACGATGCCATATTATTTTTCATAAGGACGGCCAACACCTGCACATAAGGAGGTTTTCATAAGACATAAATAGAGCACCTGTGGCAGAGACAAAGTAAACAAAAGTAGTTACTTACATCAAGTATTCGGTAACATCAATATTGGTTTTGACGTAAGTCCCTGTAGCCGGAAGATATCTTAGAATATGGTTGAAAGATATTCTTAAGGACGCAATTTACGTATAGAAGAGTAAAATTGCTAACCATGCTTAGTCAGCAATTTGATGTTTAGAGAATGATGGCATAATTGCCAAGAATGAATCGGATAAAGCTGAAAAACCCTCCGAGAGTAAACGGTGGTATCCATTCATAAAATCCTTAGAACTTAAACTTGTCAATAGAAGCCTCTCATCTGTATCGAAAAATTTGGCGCTTAATGCACACATATTTTTATCTGATCACAAGGCTTTACGCGTAAAAGCCGAAGCATTTGCTACTTATCCCGAGAAAATCAATGATTTTCGGGTAAGCTGATAGTAATCCGAGCATAGGGTGACGGTGACCTTATTTGCAACCTTAGCCCGGCTGTCACGCTGCTCGCAGGCAGCCGCATTTAATATTCAATTAGGGACCATTTGCCCATTCATCAGGTTGGACGGACAGCTAAATATGTTTTGCTAGATGAGCCTTTGAGCGCAGCTGTTGAGTGATAATTTTGGAACGTATGGTGTAACTCAAAATTACTGATTCTGTTTGCAAAGTAATTATACATAAAAGTACAATTAGATCCAGATGTTACATGTATTTTGTATAACATAGGTATACGATCCAGGAACGTAGAAAAACCTTGTTTTAAAAGTGCTAAGAAAGCATTTGGCAAATTCGATGACATTCTGATTACAGATGAAATTCTGCCATGTCTGCAGTCTCATCTCTATAACAGGAGAGCTCAGTCTACCATAACGTACGATGATAGGACGTTAACGCTTACTTAGCTTCCTGCGTGAACAGCACCAGCAGTGGTGTAAGGTAACAGTTACACATAGATTCATGGAGTGTTCTTTACATGCCATAATATACCGATTTCCAAACCTCAAGATCCGAACATCTACAAAGGTTTTCCATATCGTAAAACGAATCATGAAACTCAAATGGAGTTAGGTTGGTTGGGCATGGCGCAGTGACGACAGGAAGAGTAAGGCAGCAACCGAGTGCCTTCCAATGACAGGAAGTCGTATTACGTATTTTATTTAATCCTAGAAAACCCTCTTATCTTATAGAACGTTTCATGTTCCTTCATGACACATATAATAGATATCTGAGGTTATCAGAAAACCTGATATTAGACATGCCGATGCATTCCACTAGTTTCTATGATAAATCCTTTATTGTACAAGCAGTTCGCCTATGAAACGACTTGCCCGTGTCCGTGAGGCGTGCTCAAACTCTGTCCACTTTTAAAATCATGATAAAAAAGCACTTCATCTCTCTCTAAACATGTCGTTATATTTTATTTGCTCTTGTATCATGTTTACTAATTAGATGTATATGTTTATTAGACTAGTATGATATGCTTTACGTACATATTTACAATATTATCTACATAAATAGTACACTGTAGACTATCTACATTATTTCGCTCGCCTTTCCCTTAGTATTCCATCCAAAGGTTGTCTGAAAAAGATCGCTCTTAACGATAAGACCGGACATTGTGTCAACCTTTGTAAAATCTTTATATTTATGTTTCTGTGATCTATATGGTGGACATAGTAAAGAGTATTCTATTCTAGACGTAGTGTCGGTCATTCGGGAACGAGATTGGTGGACGACATTGTTGCCATCGTGAGTAGAACTAGAAATTAGGTACAGGGGCACAGGGATTGGCACAAAAAAACAAAAAAAGTAGTTGTTGAAGACGGACTGTGTATGGATGATGTTCATGATGACAATGCCATAAATTAACAGCAACCAAGTTTATGACCTTGCCGCGAGTTTATTAGGATCTAGTTTACGATGGTAAAGCAGATAATTTGGTCCGTATTTCCAGTTCTGTCCCTTGTGTACTTAATTTGATGCTTTTCAGGTACCTAGCACCTATGTAGTCTAACTACAAGTATATCTGTGTACATGTCTCAGAGATAAAGTATGTAATGGACACGGTCTGCATAATTTATGTTGTTTGTGAGAGGGGTAGCTACATTTTGCATTCATTTGTTTCAAGGGTACCGGAATTGTGCTACGCATGTAGCGAGGAGTTTTATGAAAAGGGTCCCGCTTTAATGATGAATTAATACGGTTAAATAATTAATTGATTATAATTAAAATTATATTACACTATAGGTACTTTGTTAGGATCTCATTCTGTCGAAAATAACAATTATGTTTGAGATATGAAATCCTTTGATATTTAAATACTGTCAGAATCACGATGGAACTACGTCAGACCCGTAAAGGTTTCTACCAGTTTCGCCGACGAGAAAATGAGTTCTTGGCACCTGTCAGTTTCATACAAATGAATACTAACAAGGCCGAACGGCAAAACAATGTTTACTTATGCAGGAGAAGATGTTTACATTAAGCTACCTTTGACTATTAAAACTATGAGCTCATACAATGTATTCAACGTACAATTTACAGCTAAGCTTGGAATTTGCATAACATTCGCACCAAAAGCGTTGCACTACAAAACACATCAACGTATGCCTAGCCTTTTACTATGTTAGGGTTGGCTTTCAGTCTAACCTTATCTTCTTCTTCCAGTGCCTCTTCAATCTTGAAGGTTGGCCGTCAGCTCCGCCCCCGTACTCGGTCTCCGTCTCGATCGGGCGGTTGTCAACCGCCAGTCGGCACAGTTTTTCAACGGAAGAAATGCAGTCATTCTAACCGGACGCATTTAAATATCAGTATCAACCTCCACAACTTAAGACTGGTTGATAGCCTTTCGGGCATCTGACGACCCGTAACGTTAATCAAAGATCCACGGATCCCTGGATCACGGGCACTTGCCCAACGGCTGATGTCAGGAAATTATATGTATAATAGTTGCGCGGTAAATTCCGCTTGCCAGATTCAGGATCTACGTAACATTGTTCGTATATGGCTTTGCAGATATCGCTACCACCTGATCGAGTCCCTCTTGCATCTCAAAATATATAGTTGTTGTACCTATATATTTTGAGATGCAAGAGCTAGCAACTAGCTAGCAACTAATACAACATAATAATCAAAATAATACCGGAAGCCCTGTTGTATTTGCTCCTACCTATATGTTTTATTTATATTGAAGACCTACACGTGATTTATACACACGTATATGTATAGGGTAGGTATTATATATTAGAGGGAACACAAAACGTTCTTAGAACGACCCCACACACAATTATAGGAAGGGATATAATTGTGTTGTCTTCGTAATGGCCCAGGACTTTATATTCAAAGGTTATGTAATACCGCCTACGCTTTGATCTTATAAAAGATGAGAGGCACACAGTTACAAAGACAGCAAAAATTAATATAATAAATTTTAGTCTGTTTTTAGTATTTATCGAGTGGCAACAGAAATGTATTATCTGTGAAAAATTTATTATTACGGTTCATGATAAACAGCCTGGTCACAGATAGAGAGACAAACGGACAGTGGAATTTCAGTTATAGGGTTCTTAACAAAGACTGATTCCATAGATAAGCGCGTATAAACAAACAAATAAACAGACTTTTCGCCTTTATTTATTTATTTTGATATTTATGTGCACACAATAAAATACGCAAGGATAAGACAAAAATAAGATCTGAATACAACGGTGCTGCTTATTTCTTAAGAAATTTCTTCCAGCAGATCTGCGAAAGGAGAAGTAAAACAGAAATGTAGGTAACAGTGTGTAGGAACAAGGAGGAAATAAAATATGAAAATGATAAGTGTAAAAGTAATAATATTAAATATTCCTATACATATAATCCAAACATAATTACATAAGTATACTTAAATAAATACATAATACTAAAGTATATAAATATGTATTTTTATTAAACAAATTCTCAGACTTAATTATTAATATTGATAACAGTTCCTATCCGTGTAGAAAGAATGTTGAAAAACAGACGACAACTTAGATTAAAATGTACGACTCATTCGCAATCGATTAAAAATTTTAATTTCAAAATATTACAAAATTACTTTGGAAGCCACCAGCATTTCACCTCAAAACACGAGTACATTAGTAAAGTTCAGAGTTCTTATTACAGGTTCAAAACATGAGTTGCAAGCACCAGTCACAGTCATGAAAAATGAGCGCTTCGAATCGAGTTAAATTGAATGAAAGTTATGTGAATGAAATATGGAAGCGAAGGAAGCTGGAAAGATTATAGATCGAGGCGATGAAGATCGATGCTTTCTGGTTTAAATTTTGTAAAAGTTCAAAATTATATGGAATTCTTTTCGACGTCCATCAATAAACATCACAAAAGAAACTCGTAGAAATCATTGGTTCTTATAACGGATCTTTCATGGTTTAAGGCTTTTCATGAAAAAAAAATTCGATACAGAATATTTCTTTGAAGGCAGATGTTTTGTCTAATAAGGTTATCTAAATAGATTATCATTTATGATGAGTAAAAGGTTCCTTTTTGTATTTTTATTTTCAATGAATAAATTCTAAAAATACTGAACTGATTATAGCCCGGTGGTACCGGGGCTTAGAATAGTACCATCCCATATCCTCCCGTGGGTGCTGTAAAAGGCGACTAAGGGAACTCGCAGCAGGGAAGCAGGCAGCAGCGCTTCTCCTGTGGAATATCAACTAATGCGATCACCAACCCGCCTGCCAAGCGTGGCGATTATGGCAAACCCCCCAATGTAATGAAAGCCTTGGGGGAGGCCTTTGTCTAGCAGTGGACCTCTATAGGCTGAAGGAGAACTTTATCTCTTAATCCATATCCTCCCATGGGTGTTGTAAGAGGTACCTAAGGGAACTCTCACTAGGGAAACGGGCAGCAGCGCTTCTCCTGTGGAATATTAAACTACTGCGATCCCCAACCCGCCTGCCAAGCGTGGCGATTATGGCAAACCCCCCAATGTAATGAAAGCCTTGGGGGAGGTCTTTGTCCAGCAGTGGACCTCTATAGGCTAAAGGAGAACTTTATCTATTAGTCCATATCCTCCCATGGGTGTTTTAAGAGGTAACTAAGGGAACTCTCACTAGGGAAGCGGGCAGCAGCGTTTCCTGTGGAATATCAAACTACTGCGATTCCCAACCCGCCTGCCAAGCGTGGGGATTATGGCAAACTGCCAATGTAATGAGGCTCTTCATGGAGGAGGTCGTCCAGCAGTGGACCTCTATAGGCTGAAGAAGAAGAAGATTAGTACTAGACTACTATACAGTGGTGTCTTATGACTTTCATGCAAACAAAATCCTTGTCATCAATTACTGTTATATATTTTCCGAGCTTACACAACAATAGAGGAATAACTGTCAACAAATACCACAAAATTCCGACTAACCAATACATCCTAATGCAATATTTACACATTTAACCTTGCGACTACGTCACTATCACATTCGCTTCGCTCGTAAAAACTACATAAAAACAACATGAACTGAAAAGGCATGTACAGGATTATATTTCAAGTACGAAAGAGTACTGTTACAATAGCATTCATATTTAATTTGGCGGTGCCGAGGCACTTTCGCTTATTACCTGTAGACTCAGGATTTCTGTGTCGTTCTTTACACGAAATATTCCGCTCTTTTTTTGTGGTTGAGAACGTTTCGAGGCCGGAATTAAAAGAACGCGGCGGTCAAACGGTTAATTTTGCGGCCAAGTATTACAAATTGTTTGGTTTTAGGATTTTGTACGCTTTGTTTTAGATGAAGTATTTATGAGGTCGTGTTTGTTTGGAACTTTTTGTTTATTAATTTGGTTTTGTTAATGCTGTTTTTAGGTTCGTGCCGGACTTTGTGGTGCAATTCTAAATACTGATTTAATCATTGAACTCTATATGAAAACAATGGGAATATATTTTGAAACTGTTTTATAACACTTTGTGTCGTAAACGCGCACTCAAGTCACGGTTTTCTTTGATTTAAGTATCCTATTTTTACACAGAAAACCGTTAAATATTATCGTAATTCGGCAGAAGGAGAAGAGACACAAAGTAAATATTTTACTTTGTGGCTCTTGCTGCCAAGCGATTCGTCATGTTCCGGTATGATGACTGGTGAAGCCGTGTTGTTGTGCCGGGAGTTTGGTCGTGGAGGGTCTCCAGATCAATCTCCCTCTGGCGCAGCATCGTTGGTCGTGTTGTTGGGTTTGACATTCCATCACTTTGCTCAACTGCCATCTTCCTACCTATTCACTCAGTTGCCTTGAGTGAATAGGCTCTTTATAAAATGGCGCGCTTTTCCATCAACGATTGTTAATATCAGGCGGGATTGCGGTCAAGCACCAGGTTATAATTATAAAAAAATTGAATTGAATTTCATACTTTCGAAATTAACAGTATCGGGTGCGATTGACGTTTATGCTTTAGATCATTTTCCTCCAAATAATCTCGGAACCCATTGCTTGTTCATGCTGAAGTTTTGCTGACGGACATTCGGGAATCCCGTGGGAAATTAGAATTTTGCATTGCAGTATCTGTTATATATAACAGACATTCGTTAGCTTGTAATTCTGCCCATGAAGCTGACACAAGCGGATATATTTTATTTTTGTATATTAATCCATACTGATATTATAAATGCGAAAGTAACTCTGTCTGTCTGTCGGTCTGTCTGTCTGTCTGTTACGCTTTCCCGCTTAAACATCCAAACCGATTTTGATGAAATTTGGCTCAGACAATCTTTAGACCCTGAGAAAGGACATAGGCTACCTTTTATCCCGGAAAAAATTGATGTTCCCGAGGGAAATCTAAAAAGCGCGATATAACCAAACTCCACGCGGGAAAGCTAGTACCTTACATTTTTTTTTATATTCATGTACGCACGACGAGATATCCAGCCATACATTTCCAGTACAATAAAGTTAATTTTAGAAGTTCTCATCATATGAAAAACCTAAAAAATGCGAAGTCAGCCTAATCTGGAAATGTATAGTCATGTCGTAACTTGGTGGTTTGGCGTGGTAGTGGCTGGCGGAGAACTGCTCAGGTTCGAGCTTGTTGGCATGCCATGGAGTAGGCCTATGTCCAGCAGTGGACGAGAAGAGGCTGATGATGATGAATATCCAGTTTATATTCAACCTCTGGAAATATGACCATGTGTCGGGCACTGGTGTGGTCGTGCCTCGGAAAGCACGTTAAGCTGTTGGTCCCGGTTGCCATACGAACATCTAATGGCAACGGTTACGGGTTGTTGGAGCCCTCAAAAGTTCAATAATTGGTCTAACTGCAAGGCTCTGATATCGCCTTCGGGTTGTGGAGGTCAGACGGCAGTCGTTTCACGGAAAATATCGAAGTTTAGCCAAAATCAGTAGTTAGACTGGTAAAGTGGACCCCAGACTCCAAACCGAAAAAGCTTCGGATGCGACTGGGATTAACGCTGAGATGATGATGACTACGGGTTATGTACACCCATGCCGTTGGTCCCGGTTGCCATACGAACATTTGGTGGCAGTCGTTACGGGTTGGTGGAGCCCTCAAAAGTCCAACAAGTGGTCTAGCTGCAATGCTTCGATATCGCCTTCGGGTAGTGGAGGTCAGACGGCAGTCGCTTCACGGAAAATGTCGAAGTTTAGCCATATCAGCAGTTAGACTGGTAAAGCGGACTCCAGACTCCAAAGCTGAAAAAGCTTCGGATGCGACTGGGATTAACGCTGATATGATGATGACTATGGGTTATGAACACAAATGTGTACAATTAATTTAAGAGTTTGTTTGTTGTTTATTTTTGTTCGTCCCAACCAAAACACCTGCCACCACCCTTGTTTGACTGGTAGACAATGCCTAAGGCATTAAGTCTGACTTTGTACCTTTCTGCTAAATGTATAAATAAATAGTAACAGGTTATTACACCTGTCATCCCCGCAGAGTGAGGTAGAGGTGTGCCCTATTGTATACTCATTCAGTTAGCCAACTATGTTTAATTTAAATCATATATATTAGGGCAAAAATTAAAATTTCGGGGTAATTTGTGGTACTCAAAAATATAGTTTAAAAAACTAAAAAAACATGATTTAAAAAAATATCAAACTATAAAGTTAAAATTAATTTTTAAAAAAGAGTGAGGCGCTTAATATACAAAAATTATGGCACAAAGCACCTCACGCTTTTTTTTAAATTATTTTTAACTTTTTAGTTGGATATTTTTTAAAAGCATGTTTTTTTTTAGTTTTTCAAACTATATTTATTTTCAAGTTTTTAGTTCGATATTTTAAAAAAAAAAGAACGAACGTATTGAAAACGGTGGGACATTTTACAGTAATGAGCTGCTCACTCGTAGTCCAAAGAGTTAGAGACGGACAAACAAACAAACAAGCAAATAAGCAAGCAAACAAGCAAACATTCAAGTGAAGCTAATGTAAAGCATGTAAAAATGGCACTTACTGTGTTTTTCCGCTAGGAGCAGTGCCGCTTTTCCACCAGCCTGAAAATCTGACCCAGGCCCTTATGCTCATTAGTAACACATGTAAGTAGGTACTAGACCAACGGAGAAGTAAGAAAAACGAAGATTACATATATTTTTGCAATGGACAGTCAGTTAAAAATTATTATTGATTGTAGAAATGTTTGAATGGTTCTTGTTGATTTTACCTAGCTAAATATGTATGTCTAAAGATCCACACAATAGAGATATTGTGCGGATCTTTAGACATAAACGGACGAGACTGGATCAAGATTGATTTAGGTATACGATCTACATAATTATAATGACGCTTCTAAGACGGAATTAGGTGATTTGGGCTGTAAATATAGATTGGAGCACCCAAGCTTTCTTTGAAGTTACGCCAACCACTGGTGAAATTAATCATCATCATCATCAACCTTTTTTTTTATCGTCCCACTGCTGGGCACAGGTCTCCTCTCATACAGAGAAGGATTAAGCGTAATCACCACGCTTGCTCAATGCGGGTTGGCGATTTCAGACTTATAAAGTCCAGGTTTCCTCACATTAATGTTCAATACAATTTAAATCTCAATGAATTTCAATGTTGCTAATCCATTGGTTCATATTTTCGAAAATTGGTCTGAATAGTAACGTAAATAAAGCAATAAATTTCGTTCAACTGTCTATGTGAAAGTCATTGCTAATGATACGGTACCACAAAGTAATCAATTTGAAATTAATTTTTCCTTTAAGAATTTATATAAAGAATATCATACACTAGCGGCCGCCCGCGACTTCGTTCGCGTGGAGTAATAAGAAAAAATATAGTAGCATATATTTTATTTTTTTGTTATGCTCCTCTTCTATTCGCCACAGCGTGGTGATATAGCCAAAGGCGTTCCTGGAACAATGGGGTATCCACAGCAAAACAATTTTTTCAAATCAGACCAGTTGTTCCTGAGATTAGCGCCTTTAAACAAACTAACAAACTCTTCACCTTTATATATTAGTATAGATTCACACTCCGTAGTTTACAGTTGCTGGAACGACAGTGATCCCGTCGAGTATCACAAACTTCTTAAAGTGAAAATAAAGAATCAGCAGGAAGCCTAAAATCACTTTGATATTATACCTGCCGACACCTCTTAAACTTAAAAGCCTACCCGACGGAAAACAGTCATTGTTGTTCTTCTGGTCATCATCATCATCATCAACCTTTTTATCGTCCCACGGCTGGCCACAAGTCTGCTCTCATACAGAGAAGGATTAAACGTAATCACTACGCTTGCTCAATGCGGGTTGGATTTCAGACTTAAAGTCCAGGTTTCCTCAAGATGTTTTTCTTCACCTTCAGTCATTGGTTTCCAAGATATACTTAGAAAGTACATATAACTTTAGAAAAGTTACATTGGTACTTGCCTGACCTGGAATCGAAACCGGGCACTCATACTTGAGAGGCTGGTGTTTTAATCACTAGGCCACCACTACATGCGTGTTCTTCTGGTGACCAATAGAAAAGAAACGAAGACTATTTCGACCTATGCAAAGAACAAAGTCACATTTGCAAAATCTCTACTTTTCAGGAGAGCGATATAAAGTTTGTCTCATTCAAATTTAGTTGTAACTTTTTTTTTAGTAATTCTTCATACTTCATTCTTTTAATATACATATAAAATATTATTATGCATTGATTCTTATCAAAACATTAAACTGAAACCCTTTATCTTAAAAATTAGTAGTATATATATGCACATATGACGATTTATTGTGGAAATCACTGAACAAATGTGTGTCATATATACAAATGAAACTTTGTTCTTGGACAGAGTGCTGGTACCAAGTCTAATTGAAACTTTATTTTATGTAAATTCTGATAGCCAAACGGTTCTATTTTGTGAAAGGGTACAAAAAATCACAATGATAATGAATAATTTAAAAAATAAACATTATTTATTGAGTAATCACAGTATGCAACTTAGTAATCTTAGGTAATTAATAATTTTTTAATCGTTTTTGTAACCCTATATTACATAAAAATTATATAATAATATAATAAACCAAATAACACTGAATCGTACGTATAATAATATTATTAGTAATAGGGTAGGTAGGCTGGGTAGGGTAGGTAAAATAGGGTAGGTAAGGTTAGGGTAGCATGAAAATGGTACAAAAATTATTTAAATTGTCAAAAACTCTTAACTAATTAACATTATTTTATGAGATCAAACTTAATGAGATCAAAACGTTTACATGATTATTACTTTTAACTCCTTTTTCGTAAATAAAATCAATAGATGACACAGCTGATGAGCTGATTGACCTCAGCTGTGTCATCTATAGATTGTATTTTAATAATTTATAGTTAAAAATACAAATAAGAGAGTGTTTCTTCACAACATAATTAGGTATAAAATTAAGACCGAGAAAGTAGTTGCCTGAACAAGGGAGAGATCGGAAATAATTCGTATATTGAGAAGGTATAATTCCCGAATCAAGTAAAATAGATCCTTATGTCTATCTTTAGATAAATTAAATGGCTTTTTGTAAGCTTGTTCTAAGATTGGTATAGAAGAAACGGCATTACTGCGGGTATTAGAACATATTATTAAAATCTTTTTGTAGTCTATTTCGTTAGGATCATATTTATACAATAGCTTGTTAAGTTCTGAATTATCCACGAATACTTCTCTTAAACTATTCCACGACACTTTAACTCCTTCCGTGTTCTTTTCTGTGTTCCGAATACAATGGGATTCCACCGGGACAAAAGATAGAACATCGTCATATACACTACAGGTACCAAGCTTTATTACGCGATTGTGCTTTGCGTAGCGACCTCTCATGTCCTCTTCCATAACAGTGCAGCCATCGTATCGTATATATATATATTTTTTTTCAAAACAGCAAGACTGCGAGACCGACAGTGACACGGAGCTCCCAAGATTTTATTATCGATTACTTTATCCTATCTCTACAACAATTGGTCTAACTGCAATGCTTCGATGTCGTTGTGGAGGTCAGACGGCAGTCGCTTCACGGAAAATGTCGAAGTTTAGCCATATTAGCAGTTGGACTGGTAAAGCAGACCCCAGACTCCAAAGCTGAAAAAGGCTTCGGATGCGACTGGGATTAACGCTGGGATGATGATGATGACTTTATCCTATCTCTCTATCCTATACCTACCCCTACCCTTTTGGTCACATACTTCTTACCA
Source organism: Sesamia nonagrioides (assembly GCA_017933935.1). Lineage (NCBI taxonomy): Eukaryota > Metazoa > Arthropoda > Insecta > Lepidoptera > Noctuidae > Sesamia > Sesamia nonagrioides. Next base: position 3,088,111 of record JADWQK010000583.1, on the reverse strand, counting down.
ATATTTTTGACCACTCAGCTTTCGGCATAAACGTTTCTTGCATTTTTTTTAGGTGTAGCAGGGTATTCATCTTCACTGTTTTGTTAACTACCTATATGTATGTATGAGTACTTGATGGTGACTGTGTCGAAAGGTCATCATCATGGACAGCACAAAAAGTGTCATTACATTTTAAAATATGTTGATTTAACGAAAAGGCATAGAAGTAAAAATATTTGTAGTTTAAATAGATTGTATATTTCTAGAACTAACAACGGGTGAATTGTTGAAAGCTAGATGGTGCATCGATTGTCAATGGTGTTATTGGTTCGTTAATTATTGCAGACGTTGCCGTTGATGGAAATAACTGATCATTTAATGGGTTTTCAGTATTATCCTAAAGCAGTATTAGGCTAGTTGGTAGTTCAGTATTACATGCAGGCCCTAGTGAAGATAATTGATTGTCTTGTACTGTTCCATCAAGTATATGTCGTCGTCCCATACTGCAGGTATCTCTTGATCAATATTTTCAACCCCCTGTGGTAGCGGTGATACAGCAAATGACCGAATTTCATGAGATGGTAGTGGACACGACGTGGTAATAGCTTCAGATTCATCCACATTTTCTGAAAACAAAAACTAATTAAAATAAAACATCGTTACAAATAACAAAACAATAAAAGTTCAAATAGATATAAATTTATATATATTAATATTAAATATTAAAAAAAAATATGTATTTATTGATATTTAAATAGTTTTTAAGTAGAAAAAAGGTTTATCTTAATGTGATAACCAAGAACAAGACTTTATTTACAAATAGACCTCACGATTTCAGAACGAATTCCCTCAAACAAAGTAACATTTGCATATAGACCCTATATTTTATACATAACTTCCGACTAATAAAGTAACAAGTATAAAAAAATACACAAAACTTATTGATTATCATGATATTTTATATTTTTTTTTTAAAGATGGAATAAATCGAAATTTCTTTTTTTACGCTTTTGCAATAAAAGCTAACATTTTTATAGAACAAAGGTGTATTTGAATATGAAACCGTTCATCTCACTACTTTGGCGTTAAACTAATATCTACTCAAGAAATATTACAAAAAACCATTTAAAAGTAATCTATTTATTTGTATGTAACACAACTATTAATTTAAATAACTAAAGTTTAATTTACTTACCAGGAATATTCATTTCTTCATTATTTATCCCATTGGAGTCGGTCGTATCACAATCAAAATTTTCATTATACGAATTTAATAGCACATTTAGCATGCGTTTCGAGCGTGTCGGTTTCATTTTAAATAGATAAATATAGATACATTATGGAAAAAATAAGAAAGTAGCCTAATTTGCGGTGAAGCGTCCTCGCGGCCCTAGTTCCGTAGAACATGAAGACGACTGTCGATGTCACCCACCTCGCACGGTGCGTTTGCGTCGCACCGGACAGCGGTTAACGACACATATGGAGCAGGGACCTTGTTTTTTGGAGAGCCAAACTAAATAGGCTTTTGTTCGATTGCTATCTTCGTAACTACGTAACATTTTTGAATTATTATTTTTTTGGTAAAATGTAGAGGTCCGTTAACAGTAAAAAATACAATAAAAGTACTTTGGTAATATATTCAAATAAAACTTTGTTCTTTGCATAGGTCGATTTGTTAGTTGTAACTTGAAAATTAGAACGCTTTACGAAGGAAATCCTAAAAAGGTTGACACACTTTAAGTCTTTAACAATGATTTTAATTACATCTCCCTTTATTTTATTGTTGACTACAACAGGAATCCTTATCAACTCGTTAAACCTAATTACGTTTCTCAGTAACGAATTACTGAGGCAATTGAATACGCCGATTTCCCCGGGGATGGCAGAAAACCGCTGTAAAAAACCGCTTGTAACAATTTCAAAACGTGAAGAGTTGGATTATGGGTTCAACTTTTTTTTAATTAGGTACTTCACGTCTTTAAGAGAAATAAAGTGAAGATAAACATAAGTACTGGCTGTGTTGTTGTTAGGCAGGAAGTGATTTAGATCTTTTTTTTTTTTGTTGGGATGGGAAATCATCAAAAGACATCTCGCGCTCTGGGCGGAGCGGAAGGGCGTGTCAGACTTTTACTGACTAAAACCCACCCGTGTTTCTTCACTTGCCTGTTCGACGGCCAGGGCCACGGTTTCTTATTTAACCAACCCGCAACCCTGACCAAAGAGGCATCGGTGTTCGTGGACCCCGTCACGATATGCTGACATCTCGCGCGGGAAACACAACGCGCCGTCGACTCGGGCCTGGTCGTTACCGGGCGGCGAGCTGCCCACTGCTCACCGCCCGCAGGCCCGCGTCTTCGGTGGCTGGGAGTTTGGTGTCGTCTCCCGACCAGGGCGTCTCTAGTGGCGTGAGGGGCAGCGGGAATGATTTAGATCTGAACTGATAATATCTAACTTGAAACTTAAAAGTTGTTCAAAATAAGATAATAATTTCCCCTCGTATCTTTTAAGAATCTTCTTGAATACCAAAATTATGCCACATCTTTTGTTTGTGCTACAATTGACTTAAAATATGTTTATATAAATATGCCTACAACTTAAACTGAGAAGAAATGTCTGTTTAAGAAAGTTGGTAAAGTTATTTCTTACTTCATAATAACTTAGAAATGAAAAATCAAGATGGAACTTAGCAGTTTGCTGTCATGACTGATCCTCAGAAGGAAACAATGTAAAAAAAAATCTTAAGAAATAAGCAGCACCTTTGTACTTAGATCTTAATTTTGACATATCCTTATGTATTTTATTATGTACATAAACATTAAAATAAATAATAATTAATAATAATAATGTAATTTCCGCTTCTGATTTTTCATCACTGTTATAAAAATCTTCGGAGAAAACATTGATGAAAATCATTGATATAATATTAAACAGATATGATATGCTCTAACAAATTAACCAAAATAAATGTGCCGATCGGAGTAGCAGCACACACATGCATTTTTTTTATTCTGCGTACATTTCACACGTTGGCACAGTGTGAGTGAGATGGAACGCAATCTAAAGCATAGAGAAGAAAAAGCTCGGTAGTGTTTGTCGTTTGCGCTTAAATAGAACCGACGAAAACTAAAGCGAATTGCTGGACTTACCTCCTTTTGGACGCTTCATTTTCAGTGCGCTAGTGACGTATCTACCTTAGTTTAATATTTTATCAATGATGAAAATGCATAAAAAACGTCTGGCAATGCAGAAGTTCCATTTTCAAAATATTAAAAAAAAATCATCATGTTTTCATTTTTTTTGTAATAAATATATAATATGTACGTACCATAAAATTTCATGGATAACGCCAGGTGTTACCAACATTAAATACTAGAATAAAATATTTTTAGGGTTACTCTAAGAACTTGTAACGTTGAGAGGCATGAACCCAATTAGAAACTTAAGGGTTCGGTATTACATCCCTTGAGCCAGTGAAGCGTAAAATGTAGGGGGTCGCGACCTACACAAGGTCGTTATTATATATCAATGGATTAGGTACTTCAGTTGAGCGGGATATAATTAGTAATATGAGGATAATGACAGTAAACTAGGCGACACAAAAATAGAAGAATTTTGACGGTATTATGTGAATATATTTTAAAAAAAATGGTAGAATAGATAGGTATATCTTTGGACAGTTCATTGAGTCAAGGCTAGGGTGCCAGCCAGGAAACTTGGCGTTATCGCAAAGATCCAACGGTACTTCAGACCAAGGCAGCTTCTCATGTTGTACAAAGCACAGGTCTGCTCGTGTGTGGAGTACTGCAGCCACATTTGGGCTGGAGCTGCTAAGTCTCACCTGGCCACTTTGGATTCGGTGGAGAGGCGGGCGAAGAGGCTGATTGGTGACCCAGACTTAACTCGAGATGGTCTCCAAAGCCTAGAGCACAGGGGTAGAGTAGCCAGCCTTTCGGTCTTCTATAGGATGCATTTTGGTGAGTGTGCAAGGGAATTGCATGATTTAATTACCCCATCTCCGTTCCACCATTGGACGACGAGTTTTCACCCTTACGTTGTTCAACACCACTACAAAAAAAAATGTATATCTTGCTCATGTTCGTTTGAGAGCAATTAAATACTGCTGTGAATACTCATTGAGTCTTCTCTTGTTATATGGGGCACCGCCTGAATCCGGAACTACGTTGCTGTTGAAGATACAACATTCATTTGCTTTGTTCGTTCCTAAATGTTCAGAACACGGAAGATATTCTTTTTGGGCTATCTACGCTGCAGAATAAATAACAAAAACTGTTTTTCGATTAACTTACGGTTAAGGAGTGGGTCTGTCATGTATAGAGATAAACCAGTAATTTAATTAACTTGGTTCAGGAATGGACAGTTTTGTTGGAGCTTTCAGCTATTGTCTTTGCTAGCATTTTACCAAAAGTGTCGATAATGGCCTCTTAATTAAAGAATTAATGAATTCCAAGTGTCTTCTGTCTGTCAAGTTGGTCGTAAAATACCAAGCTAAGAAGCCTTTAATTTCCCGTCCCAGCAGTCATTTATTTTCAAAGCATTTCTTTGTCTGTATTCTGAAAACATAAAATAAACTTTTTCTCGTTGAGTAAATATCCTAACTTTTCAACAAGCTAAGTACTAAAGTTCGTTAAACATAACTTCGGAAAAAAACTTGTTACATTAAACAATTTCCATCATAGATTCCTTTGGTTATAAATAACAGGAAGTATATAAAAATTTATAGCGTTTCTGGAAGATATAACTGTCTTCTTTCGTCCGAAGGTGAAATTCGCTTATTCTAAGAATTGTGTTATTCCAACTTGATTCGGAATCATCCCAACTAGTTTGGAACTCCGACGTAAATTCCCTTAATCATGAGCTCTTTATGCGACCCTTCGAGAGGTTACTTTCCAATTATATTATCCGCAGGTCAAAGATCTGGGTATTGATTAGCAAATAATATGTGATAGGAGTCTTAACTTGGTTTCTGTCCCTTTTCAAAAGCGTTATTAGCAACATAGCACTTTTCCGCTCTTTATTTTCGTCGGCAGTTTTTTGGAAATCTATGGTGTCAGCATCTCTTTCCGATTGGCGATCGGGATATCTACCCCGATTATCAATTGATTTTATAAAGGCAAGATTTTCTCACTCTGGCCAACACTTCATTATTGTTTCGCCTCATCTAGTGTTGCGAAAAAACCGTTTTTTTCTAATGTGAATAAAACACCTTAAACCTTGAAAAAACTCTAAAAAAAGACTGTATTTTTTCTGACCCATGTTTGTTTTCAAGAGCACGAAATATAAAACTGTCAGGGCATTTACCATTAAAAAATTAATACCTAAGAGTTTATAATAGAGTCTTAAGTTTATTCTTGAACCTACGGTACTTTTCTGATAAAATAGTACCAAAACTTCATGAAAATATTGGCAACATTGAAATATGAACGAACAAAAGAAGATAAAGAAGCACCAGGCATAGAAAATATGTCAGTGTTTCAATCTGTAGATCTAGAGGAGATGGATGATGAGACAGAAGAAAATTCCGACTCTGACAGACAGTAGGCACTGAAACAGAAACAGAAAATGAAGAATAAATTGAAAAAACATAAGAGTTATGATTTATTGTTTGAATTGAAGTAGTGAATTATGAATAAATAATATGTTGATTTATTATGCAAATTTAATTTATAATTGAATTAAAAGGCTAGAAAAAATACCAAATTTAGAAAAAAAAATCAAAGACGCTAAGTTTTATTTCATGTTTTTTTTAATAAAGTGATAAAAAAAAATGTTTTTTTTTTTCATTTTACATCACTATCCTGATCTATCTCTACTCGTGTCGCATTTCCGTCCTACAGGACTAAAAGAGTGTAACTGTTTTCTGCGCAACTTCTGCACTGTAATATCTCCTGGCAGTCTCCATTAAGATTGTCTGCCATGATCTAAATACAGTCTTAAGGACTATTAGTGCATCAATATGTATATAGTTTTGGTATATTATCATCATCATCCCAGCGTTAATCCCAGTCGCATCCGAAGCCTTTTTCAGCTTCGGAGTCTGGGGTCCGCTTTACCAGTCCAACTGCTGATATGGCTAAACTTCGACATTTTCCGTGAAGCGACTGCCGTTTGACCTCCACAACCCGAAGGCGACATCGAAGCATTGCAGTTAGACCAATTGTTGGACTTTTTGAGGGCTCCAACAACCCGTAACGACTGCCACTAGATGTTCGTATGGCAACCGGGACCAACGGCTTAACGTGCTTTCCGAGGCACGACCAGACCAGTGCAAATATTCATATTCATGCATACAAATACTTACACTGTGCGGGGATCGAACCCGCGCCACCTTGCGCAGCGGCCGCGTCCGCTACCGCTACGCCACGGAGGCTGTTTATGAAATTTTATATACATTTTATTATGTACTGAATCCATGGTAGGTCGAGCGTCTATGCCGATAGGATTAAAAGTACATAGGTACCTGCTTTTGATGTTATAAAATTTTGGAAATATGTTTAAATTACCAATTATATTATGTAATTACTGTCAGAACGCCAGACTGTTCAGCAATATAAAGCAAAAGTATTATGGTAGTAAATCGCAAAATTTCTAAATTTCGAAGGAAAGGGGTTTTTTTTTTTTTTGTGGATGGAAAATGTAATAAAATATATTATGTTATCTAAATAACAAACCTATAATTCAACCACAAAAAATGTAACAAGTAAATAAATCAAATAAAAACCACGTAGTTTTATTGGTTTGCCAATAATTATTGTTTACGCTGATACTAAACTAAATGTAACATCCTAAAATTTTTATAGTAAAGTAGAAGTTGTGCAATGATATTATTAATCTAATTTTGGTTTTTTTAAACCTTATAAACTGGTGCTCTTTTCAACTAATTATTGATGATAGAACGCACTAGATTCATAGATAGATAGATCAGACAGAAAACCACCGCAGGAAAATTCTTTAATTATTTCGCTGTAAAAGACTAGACGGGTCGCTTCGTCCGGATCGTAGCGGCGTCAATAACGTAAGGGCGCATACTCGCCGTACGACGGGTCGTCCTCGGAATGGTGGTGGCAGAATCAAGTCATGTAATTCCCTCGCACGCTCTCCAAAATGCATCCTATAGAATACCGATAGGCTGGCTACCCTACGCCTGTGCCCCAGGCTTAGGAGATTGTTCTTAACCAAATCTGGGTCGCCAATCAGCCTCTTCGCACACCTCTCCACTGAGACCAAAGTTGCCAGGTGGCATTTCATAACACCAGCCCAGATGTGGCTGCAGGTTTCCACAACCGAACGGATCCGCGTTTTGTATAACATAAGTTAGTAACATTAGTAATTGTAAGTAATTTAAGAGTCTATAAGTATAGATGATGACAATAATGATAAAATTTAAAAAAGGTTATATAGGTATATGTATTCTAAATATGAAAATATTTAAGAAAGTATTTGATAAGTATGATTTTCAGTTTGCCCAATCTTTCGAAGTGCACACGCACCTATAAAAAAGCGTACATAATTGTACGGTGCACGTACATGGGTTTTAAAATATATTTATTACAATAAGTAAGCCAGTAGTAGGTTAGCGTATTTGCACTTTGGGCACGACCTACATTTGACAGTGCATTGACATTGACATATTGCATTATTCTATGCATTTTATGTATATTACTTTTTGTGTTCAATTAGACGTGGTTTGAATCGGACAACTTGCATTTTATTTAGATTCATCCCGTTGAGCATTCACTGACATTTTCTGCATTTAAGTTTGACCTTTTACATCTGCATTGACGTTACTAATGTTAGGGAAGCATCCTACAGTAATGTTTCGGCAGTGTCTCTACAATAAAACATAATTCTTTTTTCGCTGTAGAACATAAACTCCATTTAGCGATAAACACGACTGGACAGTGATAGGCTTCAATGATAAATGACCTGTTGTCCTCGACGCGTGTCAGACTTATCAGGCATCAAGTTTTCGAATTACCCACCAGATTTTGACGGCGTAATGATGGTAGAATTGTAGGGTAATATTGCCTTTACTAATGATATGAAGCTTAAGTTCGGCAGTGTGTAGCTGCAGTAGTTTAAGTAAAAAGATGGAAGTAAGATAAGCCATGTATATATCAATATTTCATGTGTAAAAGAATTGTTTTTTTGTGAAAGAATAAAATTAATAACACAGTAATTGGAAAACGGAAATGTCTGATTTCTGAACCTTAAGTGCTTGTATTAGAATAGATTATTAAATAAAAGCGTTTTTAAAATGTTAAGTGAATATTTTAGGGATATTTTATATAATACATATTTTCCAGTTTAGACATCCAATATTGCAAGCAAATGTATTAAACCTAGTATTAAATTAAACCTATGATGGAGGTTTTGATCCATGCAAGTGCGTATTAAACATTGGAACGATTAGCGTAGTGGGCAAGTCATTGTCTGGAGTGCTGAATTTTGCACCATAATCTTATAATTTAACCTTTCAGTCAATATTGTGCTACTTACATATAACATTTAGAGAGAGAGCTTCTTTAGAGAAATGAGTCAGACGATTGGTATTGTGACTTTTTATGGACTGAATACAGACTGTAAGAAACTTGATGTGACGGGTCGTATTTCTTTTCAATATTAGGTAAAAATTATAAAACCATAAAAACTTTTCATGCGACCACCAGATGTCACTTAAAACCCGAAAGTTTAAAGTTAAAAGTTTATTTTTTGTTAATTAGGTCTAAACTCTAATCATGATCATCTCTGCGTTGATCCCAGTTGCATCCGAAGCTTTTTCAGCATTGGAATCTTGGGTCCGCTTTACCAGTCTAACTGCTGATTTTAGGTAAAAATCGATATTTTCCGTGAAGCGACTGCTGTTTGACCTCCACAAGCCGAAGGCGATATGGAAGCATTACAGCTAGACCAATTGTTAGACTTTTGAGGGCTCCAACAACCCGTAACGACTGCCATTAGATATTCGTATGGCAACCGGGACCACCGGCTTAACGTGCTTTCCGAGACAAAACCAGATCAGTGCAAATGCATACAAATATTTGCAATGCGCTGCCCGCGTCTTTTGCGCAGCGGCCGCGTTCGCTACCGCTACGCCACGGAGGCTGTGTGTGTGTTTTTGTTAATTAGGTCTAAACTCTAATCTCTAATCTGAAGGATCATCATAATCAGGTTTTATCGACTGCTTATTAACTTATTCCCACTTGTGGGACACAGCTCTCCTCTCTGTTAGAGGGAGCGGGCTATAATCCGCAACGCGGGCTAATTGGGAGTGGGTGGATGTCATTTCATAACGGTTTTAAGAGTATTGGACCCAAGGGCACGTCTTTATTTTGTGAAAGAATTTCTCGTCAGAAGGTCGACTTCACGTGACCAGAGGGATGCTTGTTCTTTGGTCAAAGAATTAGCTATGCCATTCAACTTGGCAATGCTGCCAGTCAGTTCTAGATGCATAGAAACTGAATGAATTGATAAAAATAGCAGCTAAAAGTTAAATTCTTGCAAAAAGTATTTTTTGAATATTTTTAGTTTATCTATAAATAAAAACCTTTTTAATAACAACGTTTTATTTAAATGCGACATTAATAAGAAACAAAACTTTTATAGGCCTGTAAACTTTTACTGCTACCAATTTATATTTGACACAAATTTTTCACATAAGAGCTTATCGCGAGATTAACTTGTAATTAAGCTAGTAAATTATTTTATGTAAATAATTTTATCTATTAAAACATTCTAACTTACGCCACCAATGTTAATCGATATCCAATATATTACTTAACATTACGCAATCATCTGACCCCCGTTACGCGGGGTAACGTAGTTCAGAGGATTTTTTTCTCATATCACAATCTTAATCCGCCATATTACTTTAAGATGACGTCACTTTATAATACCTAATAATAATTTAATTTATTTAATTATAACAAAGGTCCCATGGTTAGTAACTTATCTACTAAGAGTTAGTAATACTTAAAAACTAATCCAGGCTGCCGCACAAGCAAAGCTAACCAGTGCCTTAGCACCGGCGCATCGAACTTGTCGGCCATGGTTTGTAGGATACTGTTAGCACTGGTCCTAGTTCTACCTAGCAACGAAGCCGCCTTCTTCCTCATGATGGCATAAAAGTCATCCACTCGCGCCAAGCGAACATGCCCGACGCACTGTAGTACCTAGGCAACCATAACAGCACCCGAAAACCATTATTATACTGCGCACGCAAGGCATCTAGAGCCTTCCGCGTACAGTTAACCCACAGACCGCCCGTGTAGAATGACTACAAACAGATTTGATCAAAGTGATTTTGACCCCATTACTACAACGAGCAAATCTGTGGGCCAACTGACTTATTCTCAGCTAGCTCTGTTTGATAACCATATTGTGAAATGAAATGAAAAAATATCCGCCGTCTTGGGTGTTCTGCCATTAAGGATTTAGAATGACGTCACATAGTTAACCATGCATTGGCGCCGATTGCCTTGTTCACAAACTAAACTAATTTTAAGCTAAGTTCATCTTTTTCTTTCTATTTTATTAAGAAAGGGATAGAAGACGACATTTTAGTTTAATCCTGTCAAATTATTTATTTATTTATTTTACTATTACAGAAAGCTTACAGACTAATATTACAATAAACTTCATTATTTACAACACAAATTGCTAATTACAAGCTTCCACATATACAACGTGTAACATAAAGGGTATATACATACCAAGGGCATGGCATCTTTAGATGATATCAAACGATATGGGAAGGGTTTCAACTCAAAATAAAATACTCAAAAAATTGGTACCAAATTTTCGGTTTAGTGTGTTTCTTAAAATAAAATCATAACAAACGTGGCAGCACACTACATACGTTAATAACTACTAGTTACATGTCACGTTACTTGCCAAAATCCGATAAATGTCTTCAATATCTCTGTGCGACTAGTATGATAGTAGCCTATCACAGGCGGTGTTTTTCCTCATAACTTCCTAACATAAAGAGATAGGATTAAAAAACCCTTCAAATATCGTTTGATATCATGTAAAGATGCCATGCCTTTCTTATGTATATACCCTTTATGATACACGATATATATGTCTAGATACAAAAACATCATTTCGTTATGTACGTACGTTAACAGCGATTTGCAAAACAAGAGACAAATTTAAAAACAAAAATAATAAAATAAATAACTGATTATAAAGGAATAAAAAACTGATTAAAGAGCATTATAAAAGATAAAAGATGGTGCAATATCAAATCAGTTAAACCATTTAGTAGTTCAATTAGTATACTGAACCACTAAACAGCTCAACCTATTCATGACTATCCCCAAAATATTCCTTGTTTAGAACCTTTCTAATGTTATGTGCGTTGGTGCAAAATAGGTCAATATCTAGGTGCGATGGTAAACAATTAAAGGCTTTTACACTACGCACCATAAAGCCGTTGCGTCTGTAATTAGTTGATGCGCGTGGCGCCTGCAACAGAGCTTGATTAAGACATTCCATAGACAGTTTAGACGCGATTATAAACATGGCGACTAAAAATACATCAATTTACGTTAGGCGCGGACTTATTATGTTTTGTCCTTTTCTTAATAAAATATAGAGAAAAGCATGCACTGAATTTAAATTTAGTTTAATTGGTGAACAAGGGACTCGAGGCCATTGACTAACCATACAGAACGCGTATACAGAATTTAAAGTCCATCGGCTAAAGAAATCTTACAATTATATTGCAAGCCATTGATAAAATATTAAATTAAGGTAGATATGTCATTAGCGCACTGAAAATGAAGCGTACAAAAGGAAGGAAAGTCCTGCATCTCGCCTTAGTCACTCTCGATACACTCGTAAAAACAAACGACAAACACTAACAGCGCAAACGACAAACACTAGCCATCTTTTTCTTCTCTATGCTTTAGATTGTGCCCCATCTCACTCACACTGTACCAATGTATGCCGAATAAAAATATGCTTATGTGCTGCAGCTGTGTTCGGCACATTTTTTTTGGTCAGTTTGTTAGAATATATCGTATCTGTTTAATATTTTATCAATGTTGCAAGCTAATAAAAGCTTGTAAAAAAGCACATACTTTTTTAATCAAATATATCATCATTACCATCATGTGTAATGATGATAATTATCTTTCTAGCATTATGTTTATTTAGTTTTTTAACTCATACAAATAGCCACGACAAAATGAATAACAATCCACTGATATCGGAATTCATCAGGTTTGGCCCTAAAACTGGTAATCCAATTAACTGTTCGATTCAGATTGAGGAAATTGGAGTCAGTTAACATTGTTCCGACTATGGCACAAATATTTTGATCACGTTTGTGCCAAATTATGCGTAACGGTTTTAATTGAGATTTTTGAAGATGATATCTGAAAACAATATACAATTTTTTGTTTAATATATATAATTGGATTTTAAGATAATGTTTTGTTTCTATCTATAATTAATTTTCTGAAGTGAATAAAAATGGTAAATTTGAGACTTTGTTCTCATCAAAAAAATAATATGTAAGTAGCTAGAGAAAAAGCTCTTCTTTTCTCTAGCTACATATTATTTTTTTATAATTAATTTAATGTGTATCTTTCCCATGAGAACAAAGTCTCAAATTATTATTATTAAATTTTATTATTTTAATTTTAATAATTATTATTAAATAATAATAAATTTATAGTTAAATAATAAAAAATATTAATTAGACAAAATAAATGAAGATCATTTACCGTGAGCATAATATTGAATACTAGGTTAATACAGGGTGTCGTCAAAACAAAACACTAGACAACACTCGTGATAGCTCATAAAAGAACCCACAGAGGTTCTCAAGAACTTGAGGCATAAAATACATTCTAACGACGTGATAAAGATTACTTTATTCTAAATTGAAGACACATTAGGCGAAGTACCGCAGGCTTTTAGCTTAATGGTTATCGCTACGCCATCGGCTCAGTACCGTTAGCGAGTTATTAGTACCAGGAATTTAACCCAGATTTCTAATTATGCAGACTATTCACACCCCTTGCTTAATTTTAGTGCCGTTTAAAAAGGGATTTAGATAATTTTATTTTTTGTTTGAACGTGTTTTAGGGTTGCCTTTGATGTTGTTTTAATGGAATTTTTATTTACAGATTGGGTTCTGATGAATGCGTCATGTTCTCATCTATGATGTAGCGGATGGTTAATTGTATGTGGAAGTACATATATGAAATTTCAATTAATTTCTTTTTGAGGTTGTAAATTAAGTGTAAAATAAACTCACTTCATCATAGCCCACTGCTTTCTCAGACTTACTAACGTATGTATTTATGGGTTTATTTGAAGTGAGTTTTGCATCTTTCAAATTCAACTGTTTCTGGGATCAAGACTGAAAGATTTGTCTTTCTAATAGTAGTATTTGTGTATAAATAATAGGCTTTTGGACTTAATATCCAAGAAATCAACCACAAAGTCAGTGAAACTAAATTTACGAAGAAACGAAACGATACATATAGAGTGTTAAACCAAGAGTAAAAATTCCACAACCCTTTTCTTATTGTCAAAGGGAAGTTGAATTACTATAGAGATACTTTGAAGCGATAATAAATTGAGCGCATAACAAACCCATTACTTCCTTGTGGCCTGATTAATTGTTGAGCTCACAAAACCGTGACGCCTTAAGACATCTAGACTGGGGGTTTAAAAGGGACAATGTAGTTATAATCTTGATGCAGATAAGTTCTTATCAGAATTGTTAAGAGGGGACTCTAGTGCCGAGGAATTTGGAAACTAGGTATTTGAAGAAACTATTGCCGACGCGCTGCTTCCAAGCTCTCGTAAAGTGCAAAAAGGACAATTGCAGCTCAGGCTGACTCTACCTACAAAACGTTGACCAAAAGACGTTTCATATTCCGCTGTTTTCTTTTTCAAAATACCACAGATATCGGCCATAATATCGGCTGCCGGTAGAAGTTACCACCCACCAGATAAAGTCTTGCCGCCAAGCGATTCGTCGTGTTCCGGCATGACGTCTGGTGAAGCCGTACGGAGGACGGGTCTGAGCAGTTGTATTGCGATGTGTGCCGAGTGCGATGTGCCAAATGTTGCGAGTTTGATCTTGGAGGGTCTCCAGATTAATCTCCCTCTGGCGCAGCATCGTTGGTCGTGTTGTTGGGTTTAACATTGCATCACCTCGCTCAGCTGCCGTCTTCCTTCCTACTGACTTGAACTGACTGACTTGATTGAAGATTTTTAAGTGAATAGGCTTAATAAACTTGTGCGCTTTACCATCGACGATTGCATATACTGCTTACCATCAGGCGGGATTGCAATCAAGCACTCGTTTATAAATATTAAAAAAGAAGAGGAAAAGTGTACTTATGCTTCTATTTATTTTCTTTTTTGTCAAAAACTAATCACGTTTGTCTAATACTCATCTGAACATCACGGTAAAAATGGGTTATTTTTCGCGATTTTGAAGTATCGTATTTATTTTAGTAATTAGGTTTCGGAAAAAATCAAATGATAGGGGCACGTATAATCACGGTGTAAAAATGAGGAAAAAAAATTGCTCTAAAAGCATTATCCACGAAGATCACAGCGGAATACATTTGTATAGAGAAAGCACCACTAGAGTTTCCCCTTAAGCTCAGTAGTGACCAAGAAAAGATTTTTTCTAGGTGTTTTAGTAATCAAATCTTGTTATATTTTTGTAATAAAAATGAACATATCAAGTATCTTGACTTGGCTCACAAGATTGCCGACATGTGGGATGTGGATACAGCAACCATTGTACCGCTAGTCGTGACAGCCAATGGCTTAATAGCCAACAGCCTCGAGCAGCACCTCAGGAGGCCATCGCTTGGCAGCTGGATCAAGGGCTTGATTCAGAAAGCGGTACTTCTGGACACGACGCTGATACATCGAAGTCTGAGCGCCTACCACGATCACTAGCACTTGAGTGAATATCTCGGCTTATCCTGTATGGAAACATGATAAAATACACGTCTTATGAACAAAGTTGTATGGTTATATCATCAGAGGTTGAAGTCACCTGTTATGATTGAGGGCATTTGAGTATTGCATCCAATTTGGAACCGGGAAATGACATAAAAACCAAAGTGCCCGTTACATATTTTTTTTATAAGTTATAAACTAGCACTTAACCGCAATCCTGCCAGATAGTAAGCAGTGATGCAATCGTTGACGGTAAAGCAGGCTAGTTTATGAAACACCGCCGCTGGCAAATTGTTATACGCCCTCGATGTACGCGGTATAAACGACGAGGCAAAACGCTTCGTTTGGATCGTTGTGGTGTAAGGGTGGAAACTCGCCGTAAGACGATGTGTACCGGATCTACTTTACGTTCAACTTAAACGATAAGTCTGGAATCCATCCGAAGTTTTTTTTATTTAGCACTATCTAATCATTGGATAGTGCTAAATAAAAAAAAATAGCAAAAAGGCATTGAAACGCATTAGATTCTAAGGCGTTGCAATGCCTTTTGCATTTTTTTTTTAAAGCAGGACAAAAGTTACCAAATTTTCATCACTGTCTATTGAGACATTTTTGAGTGACCGCGAAACTAACGCACTGCAATTGATTTGTATACATACAGATAGATGCAGGTACAAGAATAATCCTACTAACATTCTAAATGCGATAGTTTATGACTATAGAAGAATTTTCGTTACTTTTTAAGGCAAAAAATACTGTACAGATTTGGCACACATGGTAGCTTTTTTTACACAGGATATTTCCACGGGATCAAAATTTTCGCATATGAAACCGCGGTTTGCAGCTAATTGTATGATACAAAAAAATGCTCATGTCCTTTTACAATAACAATAGCTGCGTCCCACAGTTTCACCCGCGTAGATTTCGAAACGATTTTTTTTATATTCTCTGCTCCTATTGGGCGAAGCGTAATGTTATATAGCCTAAAGCCTTCTTGGATTGTGGGGCTATCCAACGCAAAAGGAATTTTTCAAATCGGACCTACAATTCTTGATATTAGCGCGTTCAAACAAACAAACAAACTCTTCAGCTTTATACATCAGTATAGATACAGAATTACGTCAAATATTGTTCACATTTTAGTAACTATATGACTAGGTGTCACACAAAAGCAAAATTAATAGAAAGGAAACCTATTAAAACAATTGTTATTCATTGCATTTCAACATGACAATTACTTCTCGTGAAATAGTGCTTTGAAAAGCATAAATTCATGTCAATTTATGCAGTAACGCACAATTATTGTATTTCAGTGTTCAGTCTATTCCAATTTAGAGATAATACGGAATTAAGGTATATTAAAGGACAGCGTTTTGTTTCCTTACTTTTCTGCTAATGCTCGGCATTACCTTACATGATTGAGTCATAAATGAAAAAATCCGCAGGAGAAGGTATCCGATATAGCCTAAAGTACCGCCAACCTTAAGTGGTAGTGGGTAGGGTACTTTGCTCGCAGAACACGTGGCCGATGAGACCGAAAGTTTCTGGAGAGGCAACCGCATACCGGAAGACGTTCCGTATTCTTGCGGCCTTCACAAAGTCATCGATCCATGATTACTTGCAAAAGCTGCAGGAATGCGCTACATTCGGGAAATACAGAACTGGTCAACGTAACGGTGCTTGGCGAGGCCGATCTATGTTCAGTAGTGTGTTTAGCTGAATTTATTATTATGATGAAACAGAATGTTTCTTTTTACTTTAATGGTAGTCTGTAAGTAGCCTTATGCTAGTTGGTAAATTAGGTAGTTATTGCAACCAGCACCATTACAAAGTTATAGATTAACTTGAATTAAGGGCAGTAGTTCAAGGTCATACACAACTCAGTTTTATAAAAATAATTACAGGAGAACAGGTGTATATGTGCCAGTGTGTAGTTTGTAATCATCATGATCATCATCTCAGCGTTAATCCCGGTCGCATCCGAAGCTTGTTCAGATTTGAAGTCTGAGGTCCGCTTTACCAGTCTAACTGAGCTGATTTTGGCGAAACTTCGACATTTTCCATGAAGCGACTGCCGTTTGACCTCCACAACCCGAAATCGATATCGAAGCATTGCAGTTAGACCTATTGTTGGACTTTTGAGGACTCCGACAACCCGTAACGACTGCCACTAGATGTTCGTATGGCAACCGGGACCAACGGCTTAACGTGCGTTCCGAGGCAGACCAGACCAGTACAAATATTCATATTCATGCATACAAATATTTGCACTGTGCGAGGGTCGAACCGGCGCCACGGAGGCTGTCGCGTGTTTCGTTTCTGTGTCAGTGTATAGTGATAGTGTGTATTGAGTCGGTGCTAAACATTTGTGATATTCTCTGTGCTTTGAGCGGCAGAACAGTATTCGTTCTGTTCCATGTAGTTATTATAAGTAGAAAGATTGTAACAGATTCTTGAGGGACCAAGTAGAAAGAGAGTAAAGACTCAATCCCATATCCTTCTATGCCTTAATTTAATCAGCTGACCCTACTAAACTCTGTTGGAAAACACTGACAATATCGCAATAAAAACTAATTTGTCAAAGCCTTTTTATTCGAGTCGTGCGCCCAAAATTAATAGTGTGGTGTGACATACTGTGTCACTTTTATAAACGACACCATATTTTAGATAATATTTTTCATGAGAATGCTTCCAACCTTTTTCTAATATTTTCTCTTTGAAACGAGTCCGCTCTTTGAGAGTGACTGAGAGAACAGTGAAGTCAGTGGATTAATTGTAATGTTTAGCATAATTTAACAGAAGCCCAAAAATTGAGGGTTTACAAATTACTCAGTTACTGTATTTTATAGGTGAAATAGGCAGTCCCTTTATGTGGATTACTAGTATTCTGATGCATTTACTGTAAGACGACCACAATATAATTGGAAACAGTGTCGGCAGATGATGATTCATTTATATCCTTAAAAAAAAAAGTAGCCTGCCTATCAGTATTCTATAGTATTAATTATATCCACACTTACCTACGTTGTTAACACCGCTACGATCAGGACGAAGCGACGAACGAAGATTTATACCGCATGCATTGATCGACTGCAACATTTTGCCAGCGGCGGTATTTCCATTTGACTTCAATATAAGTATCTTCAAGGCTAGACTGAATAGGCTCTTAATAAACTAGAGCGGTTCACCTTCAACGATTGCATCACTGCTTACAATCAGTCGAGATTGTGGTCACGCACGAGTTTATAATTATTAAAAAAAAAAATACAAATCACTTTAAATATTTTGAAGTATCTTCTCTTCCGAAAATGTCTAATAAAATGGTAAACAAATATAGAAATTAACCTGTAAATATAATGGAGGAACATCAAAGGAAAGGCCTTCGTTATAAGGATTTCAGTAATACGTATTCGAATATTATCCTTATATATTTATTATAATGTATAGGTATGTATTAGTAAATATACATTACACTATACTTTCCTTTGATGTTTTTCCGTTTTCATTATCAGGCAGGTAATATTTGTTTATTTTTTTATGAATGTACGATTGAGTGTTTTATTTGTAATGTGACTGAATATTATTTCGATATGAATCAGTGATACCCGAATTAAAATTATTATACTTATTATTATAATCAGTTAAGGGTTAATTTCTACATTTTTTACTGTTTTATTAGACATTTTCTTTCATCAGATAAAATCTCGAATAGACTCTTAAGTATGTGTACTTTTAAATGAGCGTTTTAATAGAACTAGGAGTAATGTTGCTGTTTTGAGCGTTATTGCCACTACACACGGTAGCTGCTTCCACAAGAGAGAAAATTAACGGAAAAATTTAGGAGTGGCTGTATCGTTTAGCTTTTAATACATCCTGTTACATATATATTCTATAGTAGTTTTTAAAAGCTACATTCATCCCTGAGTACAGAAAGCGCTAGACTCGTCAGTATGAATTTGTTAGGCCTCTCCCAAACAGAGATATTGCCGGGGCATACGCCTCAGCGTAGGCTAACAGTCGCCTGAATTATGAAATTCAGTATATAATAGTATAGGCACTTGCAATAATTGGTAAGTAATAAAATCAAACAGTCAAGATTTCTATAATATTATAAAAGTTTATAAATATTATGTCCTAGAGATGAGACGCTTACTAAAATTATAATTCTATAAGTCTAGTTAGCGTCTCCAATGATTACAAGAGTGCAGTATAACAACACACGAAATAATTTATTTCCCTAATTGTCAAGTAACTTGTTCTGCCAAAAAAGCCATGATAAATAAATATCCCTCATTTTCGTCTAACTTTTACTAGGGTCCTGTTTATTGGCCACGAGGTTATCTGACGTCGGGTGCTTCCGGCCCTTCATACATAATTCAGAGATAGCCGCTCATCATACGCCTATATCGGGGCGAATGTACCCCACACTTTATTGCTTATTTTTCTCCTCTAAATATTATATAATGATGCTTTCAGTCGCTTGACTTATGATGTTTATTTGTTAGATTTGTAATTTGACTCTAGAAGAAAATACGAGGACGGTCAATGGATTGTTATTTTCGTTTGGGTCGGATATTAATTAAACACTCATGTTTGCATAATTCTTCGTAAATCACACGAATTTGTGATTTGCAAATTTTGTTCCTGAAAAGAGTCTTTGAGTGGGATGGGTCTGTTTAATGATCCTCGTGAAAAATATTGTTTTAGATGACTTCTTAAACTATACAATTATACGTACCTACTTAACATAATCTGCCCATATAGTCCTTACACCTAGTACACAGGCCTCCTCTCGGTGGGGGGTCCAAAACTATATTATACTAACTATATACATAATACTAACTAAAACTATACATTATACCCGTGATAAAAATCACAATTAGCATTCCCCTTTATGGACCGTTCCAGTAACACGGATTCCTACATGAGAAATGCGTTTAATGATCCTTGTGAAAAATCTTCTTTTCTATTTCTTCCAAAACTCTACACTAACTACACAATACTAACTGAAACTATAGAATATACCTTAGATAAAAAATCACAATTAGCATTCCCCTTTATGGACCTTTCCAATAACACACATCCCTGCATTTTATTAAAGGTTTTTGTAGTTCACGTTTCCAATTAAAAAATGGCGACCACAACACTACAGACAATCTATTTGCCTCGCTTAAAATGCAACCAATAAAAACCATAACTATCGAGCAATACCGGTCAGTTCGCAGACTCGAAAGTTCACAATGGATTCATAAAAACCGCCAACTAGTTATGCAAAATGGATGGCACTAAGTTACGAATCCAATACGAAACTAGCGTTGCAAAATGACAGAAGCAGGACTCTACGTATTCCTCTTCTTCTTTTTTCAAGGTGAAATTCAACCTCTTCTCTTGATCAATGGCCTCTGTGGAATATATACCACAATTTTGCCAATAACACGTGTAACAAATTAAAGAAATCCTTTGAAAATTGTATTTCATAGTAATGTCGGATATCGCAAATGACAGTTGAAAAATACGGCCGCGTGAACCGTCTATAAGGAAGGTTTGATGCAAAGACATGATGTGGCCACTACGCTGCGATATTTCAATGTTCTTTATGAATTATTTACTGAATGCACTTTTTTCTACATAAACCATGCGCTTTTATTTAGTAAACGACACTATAAATAATTTTAAAAATCCAATGAAAACTGCGCCTGACACTCATCTTAGCTTTCCCGTCAAAACTCCTAATAGTAGTTTATGATACTGATACATAATGAGGGGTATAATATCTAATTATGTACAGTTTCATACACTACTTTATCTAATCTCAGTGCGTCTAACGCCAACACAACACAATTCCATGTATTCAGTTTCATAATTGTAATATGCAAAATGTTAACAATACTGCAACCTGCATCACAGCGCACGCGCCAAAGCGCGCGCAGCCACAGATAAAAAATGAAATAGTACTGTCTACATTGATATAATATTAAACAGATATGATATTTTGTACGCTTCAAGTTTAATGCGCTAGTGACTTATCTACCTTAGTTTAATATTATATTAATGGCTGTCTATGGTTTGTACCGTAATGAAAAAAAAAAATTATAACATTAATAAGTTAGAGAAATAATGTTATAAATTAATTTTTTAATTTCCTTTCGATATACTATTGGTAAAGTACGTCAATATGAACTCTTTTTGGTTTTATATTTTTATTTTTTTGATATGAGAGTAGATAAAAGTCTTTACGTCATACTTCTGTTACTTTCTAACATCCACCTTCTATTATAGGAACTACTAGAAGGTCACGTTCTCGATTCAAAAATAACTGCCAAACCGAATTGATTACAGAGTTTTGGCGGGAAAGTCAAGCTGAGTGTCACGCTCACTTTTCATTAGACTTTTAAAATTATTTATAGTGTTGTTTACTAAATAAAAGTGCGTGATTTATGTAGTAAAAAGTGCACTCAGTAAATAATTCATAAAGAACAGTGAAATATCACAGCATAGTGGCCACATCATGACTTTGCCTCAAATCTCCTTCGTAAGACTGTTCACGCGGCCGTCTTTTTCGATATGAATAATTCATTACGTGACATTGGCTAAATGCACAATCCGTGCGAAGTCAAAAAAGAAAGAAAGAAGAATTGATTACATTAAGTAAATAATTACTGGCCAGTTGGCAGATTCGATAAATAGCTCTAGGAAATAATGCCTTAAATTACTACGGTCGAGTTGCACACATACTATAACACTCAGTTATATATACAAAGTGCAGTGAATTTTCGCCCTTGTTTCTTATTTACCTGCTCAAAAGCTGAAACGGCTATTCGGTGTTGAATGCTTGGCATCCAGTCCAATAAAACTTTTGTTTTTAACCTGCTAAAAATGCGCACGACCCAATTCGACGCAACGAGTGCAATCATGTTGGTTCCTATTAAGTTTTGGGCTCGGATATTGGGCGTGTACATTATTATTTACATATATACGTAACTAAGTGTTCTGATAAAACGTAACTCAAAGCTGGATTGATTTCTGTTTAGTACCTATTGTTTTCAGTTAGAAACGAAGTTGAAATGGCTGACCTGCTCTTAAAATTACTTCTTTCACATAAAACTCTACTTGGTTTCGGTTAGCTATGCTTGAGATCTATTTTTCAGAAAAAATCCTTATTGGTAGAGCTATACAACCAACAACTACATTCTCTTATGTCTGCTGAAAATATATCATCATCTCAGCCAAATGAAGACCACAGCTGGACATATGCCTCATCCAAGGACTTCCAAAAGGAATGGTTGGATGCGGCCTGCATCCAGAGCTTCCCTGCGATTTTAGTCAGATCATCCGACCACCTAGTCGGAGGGCGTCCGACGCTGCGCTTGCCGGTACGTGGTCGCCATTCAAGAGCCTTTCTGCCCCATCGGCCATCGGCTCTACGAGCTATGTGTCCCGCCCACTGCCACTTCAGAGAGCTAATCCGCTGGTCTATGTCGGCGACTTTCGTTCTTCTACCAGTCTCATCATTCCTGATTCGATCACGTTGAGAAACACCTAGCATAGCCCTCTCCATAGTTCTCTCTGCGGCCTTGAGCTTTCTTATGAGGCCCATAGTGAGGGACCTTTCAAATATATCATGCACGCTTACTCTAATGTCTCGCTAGTGATGGCGTGTTGGATCATTAAGTTATCTTCAAAGTGGTTGAGCACATCAAAGCTGAAGGGTTCGTTTGTTTGAACGCGCTAATCTCACGAACTACTGGTCCGATTTGAAAACGTATGAAAGTTTTTGGCGCAGCGGTCAACACGCCTGCCTGCGACGTGGAGGCCCCGGGTTTGATCCCCGGCCAGGCCATGGTGGAAAACTATCTTTTCCTGATTGGCCTGGGTCTTGGATGTTTATCTATATATGTATCTATTATAAATATAGTATCGTTGAGTTAGTATCCCATAACACACGTCTCGAACTTATTTTGGGGCTAAGTAGCTCAATCTGTGTTGTTTGTCCGTATATATTTATTTATTTATAACATCACGCTGCGACCAATATGTGCGAAGCATATATAAAAAAAAAAAACAAATATTTAAACTTATCCAAAGAAATTAATAGTATTTAATTTTCAACAAAATTGTCCTTGATGTCACTTAATTTCGATTAACATCTTAAAAGATACAATATTAAAATAACTCTTTTGGGGTTAAAACAAAATGTTCAAATGACTTACACCACGCGAACGAAAACGCGGGCGGCCGCTACTTATTTATATTATCCTTTAAAATAATTCAGGTCTATTCCCTGTAATACTATGAATATTGTGAAAGCGCTTACCATTGTCCTATCAAGCAACGCTCCACAGGATATGACAGGAAGCCATATATCGGACGCTAATTTGCATGCAGACCTTACTAGTACAACCTCTAATTTCCCAGACCATAACTCACACGCGGTCATGCCGACATGACAATCCACAAAACGTAGTCCCCGAACCACACACCAACTGCGACGTTGCAAAGGGTTTCTTTGCTCTATACGTGGCATCGCCATAACCAATGGTCGTCGATTTATCGCTTTGTCACCTACAACTATGAACCTTAACAGTGATATTATAAAGTGGAAACTTGTATGAGCAGTTTTCATGAATATGACAACACGGATCGCCCCATACTACATTTACGGGCTCCACACTGCCACAGAGAAAGCAAACATAGAGTAGTGGCGGTACGCATCGATGACGGTTTATCGAATTTATCCATTAACTTGTATATTTTGGCGCTAAAATCGTTCAAGTGTATGGTAGTCAAACAGAGATGTGTTTAAGATTAATCTCTATTGAAAATTGGGGTAAAGCCTAAAGTATGAATAAAGTAATCCGATGTTATTGATTATATAATTTTTCCCACTTGTGGGACACACGCTTTGTCTATGTAAGAGGGAGTGGGCTGTATTCTATCAATCGAGTTCAATGCAGGTTGGTAGATGTCACAAAGCTATCAAGCTATACATTTTCATTTTTAGTTCACCTACAATAAGGATGTTTCCTGGATTAAAAAAAAAATATTCTATTTAGTCCGTCATTCAGATTATAGAAAAATATTGGATACGTATAGTTTGTTTTATCAAATCAATAAAAATTTACAAATATAAAAGGCATCATAGATCAGGAGTGGTGGCTGGTGACATCACTGGTCGCTAAAAAGTGTAGCGTGCAGTGACATCAGACGAGTTTTCAACGCGCTGTGTCGTCTTCATTTTTGGTCTATATGAAAAAAGAAAAAATACGTGTCTAGTATTTTTTGGAAATCTGACTGACAGACTAATTAGTTTTTTTTAGTCAAATACCCTATTGTATAGATTTTTCGTCGAACCAGAGGTCATCCTAAAACCAAAAACTCAAACACATATGACATCTACCAACCCGCACTTGGTAAGCGTAGTGGATGTTCACTTCCTCTCGCAGAGAGCAGGTCTCCTCTCTCATCCCAGCAGAGGGAAGATTATAGACGGATTTTGTATGTTAAACACCTGTCGGGATTCAAACTTACGATCCATTCATTGGTTGCCTGGAAGAGATTGCATTAGCGATAAAGCCGCCCATTGTATATTTTGTAACGTTGAATGTATTTTGATCGATGTATGTTTTTGGTGTACAATAAAATATATATATAAATAAATCCTCTAATTAGTAAATGCCGTCATTTCCACTGGGCAACCACTGCTGAAATATGAGTGCTAGAAAACTGATACCTATTACAAGTTTATTTCGCCAAGTGAATATTATATATACCTGTTATGTACATTTGTGTATTATCTGTGTGCGTTTTGAGTTTTTCAAAGTTGTTTATATTCACTTTAATCGTAAATTTGAAATGAAATACCTCTTTCTGATTTAAGCTATTCTTGTTTGAACGGTAGTAGAAATGTGCTGTAGGCTTCGACGTACTAGCTGGATTGCCACTGAGCCCGCTTGGTGTATTATGATCCATTCTAATTCATAGAGAGGAGAGCTAACTGTAGTAATGGGCTGATTATTCTGTTCTTGTTTACTAAAAATTTATCTTTAGTTTAATTAACAAAACCTGATCCTTAGCTTCTTAATTGCCAACTAAGCGATTCTTAGAAAAAAATAATATTGTGATACCAACAGCAAACTTAATTATTTATTTAAATATACTACTTTACTGTAGACCAAAAAAAAACATTACAGAAAAAATTAAATTTACCACTACAAGATAAACCATGAGCCTACCTGCCTTCCTTATCTTTCTTTGGCATTTTATCTTTCAAAATAATACTTTTGAGACGCCATTTTGCGTTGAAATAGGAACAGTAAATCGCCTACACATAACGTCATATCTTTAATCCCCAGCAGGACCATCGGAAGACCCGTCGTACGGCGAGTTTCCACCCTTACGTTGTTGACACCACTGCGACCCGGACGAAGCATTTCGCTTCCTTATACCGCGTACATCGCAGGACTGAAACAATTTGCCAGCGACGGTGTTTCCGTCACATTACAATTTGAGTGTCTTCAAGGCTAGAGTGAATAGGCTCTTAATAAACTAGCGCGCTTTACCATCAATGATCGCATCACTGCTTACCATCAGGCGGGATTGCGGTCAAGCGCTACTTTATAAATTATATAAAAAAAAGGTAAGGCATAGGTGTGGGTACCTACTCATAACTTGCTTACATACATATCACCAGTTGTCTATTAGTCCCATATCATAGGGGCACTATTAACTAGGTACAAACCAAAACTACAGACTGCTACTCTTCATCATCTCAGCGTTAATCCCAGTCGCATCCGACGCTTTTTCACCTATGGAATCTGGGGTCCTAAAGGTGGGAAGCCTGGGAAACTACTGAATGCTACTATTTCTACTACTTTATAGCTTCCCTTATTAATACCCCAAGAACGACAGTCTTAATGCTCACTGAGTTATAATAGGGATTGATTGCCCCAGTGTCTGAGCTCTGATTAATTCTCAATAACAGTTGATATAGCCAGTAGAGTCAAATTTAGTGCCGGCTACTGTATCTGTACTGTACATCCATTTATCCGTAATCTCAACTATTGTATTTGGTTCGTGATGAGGAAGTGAAAACGGTTGCACAGTGGTATTGTATGCAGATCTTTAGAATGATTAACTAAGTAAATACTATATTTGAATGTGTATAATACGTATAGCACATAACCACGTGTACTCATGTAGCTGTAGGTAATCTTATTTTATCTACAAGTGTTGTTCTGCTGTGAAGGTAGGTTAACTATTTGGGCTATAATAACAATTTTACATACATCGATCAGTGCGGGTTGGTAGATATCACATGTCTTCGAAGTTTTTTTGACTCTAGGACATGTCGTTTTTCTCATGATGTTTTACTTCACCATTTTGATAGTAGTGGTGATAAAATAATTTACACAAAGTAATGCGCCAGCGTGGTAGATAACGGCCCACATCATCATCATCATCATCCCAGTGTTAATCCCAGTCGCATCCGAAGCCTTTTCAACTTTGGAGTCTGGGGTTCGCTTTACCAGTACAACTGCTGATATGGCTAAACTTCGACATTTTCCATGAAGCGACTGCCGTCTGACCTCCACAACCCGAAGGCGACATCGAAGCATTGCAGTTAGACCAATTTAGGACTTTTGAGGGCTCCAACAACCCGTAACGACTGCCACTAGATGTTCGTAGGGCAACCGGGACCAACGGCATAACGTGCTTTCCGAGGCACGACCAGACCAGTACAAATAGTCATATTCATGCATACAAATACTTGCACTGTGCGGGGATCGAACCCGCGACACCTTGCGCAGCGGCCGCGTCCGCTACCGCTACGCCACGGAGGCTGTCCTGCTGTGCTGTGATAACGGCCCACATCGTCTCACCGAAACGGGGTCTGTGTCCCAACAGTGGGAAATGTTCCCATTGGCTGATTATGTTATGTTATAGGTCGATCACAGGTATAGCTTCGCGTAGTGCTATCAGTTTGTTGATGGGTGACCACTGACCACCCATCAGATATCGAGATTTCTCGGTGCCTCGAAAAGCATAATAGTCTTCGTGCCAAATAGTTGCATATTCATGGTTTGAAAAACCTTGCTTTCCAGTCATAAATTTTCAAAAAAGACACTGTTTTGTGAGTAATTTGTATGTCGTGGATCGTCAAAATTATTTGAAGAAAAGTTGCTCATTTGATTTACGTAGTAGAGGGGCAAACGCTTGTGACGTTATTTTATGATGGCGGCACAAGGACAGAGTCGCTTTGGAAAGTGAGCTTCGTCGAACGGTCACTTTGCATCGAGACGCGGACCAAGGCACTTCACTTGCCTATTTCAATTGTGATTGTCAAGATTGGAGGGTATATCTACACGTCGTGCTTTAATTCAAAACTCACCTACGAAATGGACTACCTTTACCATCACACCAAGATGCTAACGACCCTACCGCTCTGCCATCGCTGTCTGCGACATGTACCTATATTTTTCCGGTGTAAAAAAGCTTTAAAATTATGCCTCATTTATGTACTATATTGTTAAAGATGAAGGAGATTATGACAAAGCGACAAAAAGAGCTCTTGAGATATAATATACATATATGACAACGACAGCGACGGCGGAGCGATATGGTCATCAGTATCTTGGTGTCGTGGTAAAGGTGGTCCATTTCGTTGGTGAAGTTTTGAATTAAAGCACAAAGTGTAAATATACCCTCCAATCTTGACAATAACAATATAAATAGGCAAACCGACAGTTTCGCCCCCGAGAAGTGCCCTGGTCCACGTCTCAAACCAAAGTGATCGTTCGACAATTTTCACCCACTTTCCAAAACGACACTGATCACGTGTCGCCATTACAAAATAACGTCACAGCGTTTGCACCACTACTACATAAATCAAATTAGCAACTCTCTTTAAAATAATCCCGCCATCCACGACATAAAATCATGATGATATCTATGACAGGCGTAAAACGTTACGACATAACATAGAGGTATTTTTATGGTATAAAGCATTTCATTTTATAGTGACACATTAAATTGTATAGTTAAAAATATTGCACACTCAGTCTATTTTGCTATTAGCTTTTAATATTATAATATAGTCAGTATACTTTGTTGATATGGTCAGAATTTTAATAATACGAAATTATTCGGTAATGTTTAATAGAAGCTAAAAATCAAAGAAGAGAGAGAGAATCCGAATACTGTTCTTTAATTAAATATCTTCTCGGATTCGATTTTAACAATATGTTGCTCACTGTACGCCAAGAAGCTACAATCTGTCTACAGATTTATTGGTAGAACATTAAAAACCTCGCAGGAATATAGTACAAACATCCTGAACAGTCATTAAAAAAAATCCAATTCAATGAATTCAATCAATCAAATCATTTTTATTTGTTAACACAAGTAGCTTGTTAACTACAGATCCTATATAGAACAGCGCGCTGTGTAATTTCAGAAGGCGTACAAAATATGGTGTTTATCTGATTCATGATAAATTCTAACCTTTAAGAATATATTTTAAAAACATACATAATTATTGTTTCTAATTAAAATGTCAGACCTAATTGAGGAACTATTTCTCATTAATTAAATGTCAAAATACCTAAGTCAAAATAATTAAAATGTCAAAAAAATACAAATCATCAACATTATAATTAAAAGTACAATACCACATTTAAGTTTTTCATGTAACATAAAAAGTTAGAAAAATGTATCGATATAATATAATATTCTAAGCAATTTTATTTTCAAATATTCGATTTCCTTTTACAGACTATAAGTGAAGTATAATTAAGCGCTAGTTAGGTAAAACAAATGTCTTGCCATAGCGCCTCCGCCGGGCCGGAACAAGCGAGGTAGACCAAAGAAGTGCTGGCTTGACGTTGTAAGAGATGACATGCGTGCCAACAATCTCACACTACGGCATGCCAGAGATCGTGCGAAATGGAGGCGTATTAGTAGGAAAGCGGACCCGGGCTCCAACGCGAAAGCCGTGATGCAACCGGGATTATACGCTGAGGTGAAGATGAGTTAGGTTAGGTCAGGTAAAACCGGCTAAAGCACTAGGCAGGGAGCTAGAAGAACAACGAAATCTCAAAGCTTTTTTGTTTAGTAAATCTTCTTGATTCTTATTATCAGAACGTAATCACTTCCCAAAGCGTTATAGATTACCACAACCGGAAATTGTCTTGCTTCAATAAGGAAACTCGGTAAAATAATATCTGTTCACATGTCAGAAAACCGACAGACAAAAGCACTTACCGCGTTAACTTTTACCGGATTCACTCTTTATTTAGTTAGATTATTAATAAGCTTCACGAAAATCCCGTATCGCTCTCTGATTTAAGCATTATTATCGTAAAAGTATATCTACCCTCTACACTGCCATCGATAACTCAGTAAAAGTGGGGATGTTTTGGAGCACCGAAGTTAAATTTGCTCCTTCGTCGTACCAGTGACACGAAAAAGGAGCAGCCCCTAATTTCGAAACACACCACTATTCTGAATTTGAATCATTTTCAAATTAAAAGTCATGGTGGCCTAGTGGTTAAAACACCAGCCTCTCAAGTATGAGTGTGCGGGTCCGATTCCAGGTCAGGCAAGTACCAATGTAACTTTTCTAAGTTATATGTACTTTCTAAGTATATCATGGACAACAACGACTGATTACAAGGCGAAGGAAAACATCTTGAGGAAACCTGGACTTTAAGTCTGAAATCGCCAACACGCATTGAACAAGCGTGGTGATTACACTGAATCCTACTCTGTATGAGAGGAGACCTGTACCCAGCAGTGGGACGATAATAAGGTTAATGATGAAAGCTTATTACTAATCCATTGCACCTTAAGTTCGAAGAATGTGTTTGCTCAATAACGTAACCAATGCAATGATTGTTGTTCCACTGTCAAAATGAAACGTATTGCTACTGATAGTGTGTTACGCAATTAGCTTGCTGATTTGTACAAAATCACTACCACTGTGCTAAAAAACGGTGAAGGGAAACAAAATGTACACTTATATTGAAACTACAATAGTGAAGTATTCTCACCAAACGGCTAGGTGCGTATTGGGTTGCGCCATTGTATTGAATGAAAATAAGTTTAGTATACACATTGGTTCCGCAAAAAAAAAAAAAAAAAAGAATAGAAGATAACATTTTACTTTAATTCTGTCAAATTAAGATATTCCATTGACAGTTTAGACGCGGTTCGTGGTGATCAATTAAGGATCACGTCGGGATCAAATAGGGATCGGAGGTATGAGGAGCAGCATGTAAAGCTCACTCTTCCTCCATAGAAAAGGGAGGATCCTCCGACCAGACTGGGATTGTCTGGGATGCAAGCTAGTTGCACAGAAAACTCTGATTGCGAGATGCAGGATTCGCATGACATCAGTATGACGCGTTGTTCGCATGTTGCGTTGTAGGTACCGCTACAATATGGTGTCCATAAATACGTCAATTTACGTCAGGATCGGACTAATTTGACAGGTATAAACTAACATTTTATCTTCTGTCCTTTTCTTAACTAAAAAGAAAGAAAAGATGTACTGAACCTAAATTTTGTTTAGTTTGGAATAAGGGAATTTGGGCCACTGTATCACCACTCTCCACATGAGACGACCAATTCTTCTTCTTCTTTTTCAGCCTAAAGAGGTCCACAGCTGAACAAAGGCCTCCTCCAAGGTTTTCCATTACATTGCGGGGGTTCGCCATAATCCCCACGCTTGGCAGAGGGGTTGGGGATCGAAGTAATTTTATATTCCACAGGAGAAGCGCTGCTCGCCGCCCTGGTGAGAGTTCCCTTAGTCGCCTCTTACGACACCCACGGGAGGATATGGGTAGGTACTTTTCTAAGCCCGGACCAATTTGAACTGTGCATCTAGCTGCTAGCGTTTCATGTGCCTGTGTTGTTTATGTAAAATAAAAATTTTGATTGATAGTACAAAATTTTTGATGTGTATTCTAGTCTTAATTTAATAGTTCTAGTCTAAGCTTTGGTCTAATCGTACTAAACATAGATCTATGGGGCAAAACCTGTGGCTTCCGTAAATGCGTTCTGATAAAATTTTCTTAGACCACGTTGCTCCACACTAGGAATCTCTCCTGTATTGTTGGTGCATTTACAAACATATAAACTCACATACACAAGCAGCCAGACCCCCAACTACTGTACGTTATATGAGTTCATATAATTCACTTTTTTTTACAATACATTAATATGTAAGCTGTCACGCCCTTTATGCCTGGGTCATTTATTGATGTAATAAGTTTTTAGTTATTTACATTTTCATGTTTTGCTTTGCTGGTATTTTGCCGTGGTAGCTGGCATATGGTCAATAATTTCATTGTTATTGTATTTTCTTGTGTTCATCACTATACATAGTATTGTATAAAGTCATGTGTTTTTTTAAATGAACAGACAGCTGTGCTGCTGGGGAGTTTCTTCCGCCACTTCTTCCCAACGAAAGCACTAGGAAGTGTCGATGGGTGGGCGTTTTGGGGGACTGTCTTATGTGATATTGTCGTTCAAAAAGTGCTGACTCTCAGCTTAATTTGAATAAATGACTTTTGATTTTGATTTTGTGGGTCATACAAATATTTGTTCCGTGCGGGAATCAGTCGATCGCTCACTGCACCAACCGTGTCGCCAAGCCAAACATCAACGAAAATTGCTTAAAATCATAAGCTATGAAATGGGTTAGATCTATTCTTTCTGCAAATATATTATGTGAACATTTCCAGCTAATATATTAAGGGGCAATTATCGAAGCTCAATGGAAACTAATTCTCTACTAGATTGCAACCAAGCAAGAGTAAGTGATAGGGCAACTAATAATAATAATCAAATTTTTATTGACATAAAAAGGAGTTACACTTAATTTGAAGCCCTGACTCCCATGCTAGGTGGTACCTGTGTTACAGGAGTCAGTATCTTCACCCGTTATTTGGACAATACTTTTATGCTACATTATTAAAATAACAGGGATAACATTAAATTAATTGCATGCTCGCTCACAACTGTTATGTAAATAAAGATTTTGCAGTATGTTAAAGACAACACGCGCATAAGTTTGCAAATAATAAGTACTCGGTGTTTTGTTTGACGATAAAGTAGAATGGAATTTGGAAAGTGGATTAGGTTACATGAATAATTTTAATGTTTTGTGATTAAGTTAAATCTTCTAAGTATTAAGTTTGGAAGTGGGATTTAAATAAAAGAAATATTACCAATTTTCATACCTGAAAGTTGTAATTCAATTAAAACTTTGCCATATAAAAATGAGAGGGATTTAAAATTCAACAACCGTATTTACCTATTGCAAACAATAACAAACAGTATCAAAGCTATTGAGTAAGATTGCTCGCCTCATCGTCTACTGCGTTTATTGACCATAATACATGTATGTAAATTTATATAA
This sequence comes from Sesamia nonagrioides, assembly GCA_017933935.1. Taxonomy (NCBI): domain Eukaryota; kingdom Metazoa; phylum Arthropoda; class Insecta; order Lepidoptera; family Noctuidae; genus Sesamia; species Sesamia nonagrioides. The sequence goes on along the minus strand of JADWQK010000583.1, from coordinate 3,055,752 downwards.
TCAGCATAATTAATGTTTCCACTCCTGATTTCCATTCTCAATGAGAGGAGCTGGGGCGTAATCTACCACGCAGGCCCAGTGCAGGTTGGTAGATGTCTTCAAAGCTATGGCTCTAGGACATGTTGGTTTCCTCGCGATTGACGAAGATACGATCACAGTGGTGATGAAACATTTTACACTAAGTAAAGAAAGAAAGAAAGAAAATTCATCACAGACCTAAAGACACACAATACATCTAAAATAAACATACATCAGGTGGCAATAAATAAAAATCAAATAAAAGTAAAAACCCCGATGTAAAAAATAGCAGTAAAGTGTGCCTCGCGGCTGCCCGCGAAAAGGCCCAGTTCAGCAAAAATGCCAGACAACTTGTGCCTGACGCTGGTTTTCAATTGAACTTGAAAAAAAGCGCATGATTGGGTTTGAACCTATGACCTACAACTTGTAAGTCGCGGCCGATACCACAAGACTATCACTGCTTTCGTTAACTGACCGTTTATCCTCATTGCAAAGGCACGCACGTGGGGTGAGTATACCAATCGTTGGCCTTTACTTTTGTCATCACATGGACAACATCTACACATATTATAAATCCAACATAAGCATACGAATCCATACTAATATTATAAATGCGAAAGTATATCTGTCTGTCTGTCCGGCTTTTACACCAAAACTACTGAACCGATTGTAATGAAATTAGGTACACAGATAGTCTAGAGCCTACGAAAGGACATAGGCTATATAACATCCCGCTATGACCACTAGGAGCAAAGCAGTAATAAAAAATGTTGCGAAAACAGGGGCAAACGCGGACGTACATATTGCTCCCATTATTTTAACAGGCGCTTATAAACTGAAGTTCACGCGCTCGGAGTCAGTAAATTACACTTCTAATTTTTGATAAACAGTTTTCTGATATGCTCCGCTCCTATTGGTTGCAGCGTGATGTTATATAGCCTAAAGCCTTCCTGGATTAATGGCCTATCCAACAACTTCAAAAAGCTTTTTTTAAATCGGGCTAGTAGTTCCTTAGATTAGCGCGTTCAAACAAACAAACTCGTCAGCTTTATATATTAAGTGTAGACTATACTATCAGCACGAAATTATCCGCGCGTTGTAGTCATTACTCTGTAGTAACTAACTACCCCGTTGGTTCTGGTTTCAAGTGCTCCATTGGTCTCGGGATTGTAAGGGCGACTGCTGAGCGTGGTATCCTGAATTCGATTCCCAGGCTGCATAAAGTTTAGCTTCGGTCTTATATCAAAAAGGAAATGATTATTTTACTTTAATTTGTCTAGCTTTTGCTAACTTTATCAGCTTCTAATCTAACCAGATGCAGTATTTCCCCTGGAGTGACTGCTTTTCTCATAGATAAACTAAGTGGATTACTAGTTTCTGCCCGCGATATTGTCTGTATAAACTACAAAATTAGTCCTGAGAGATATTAGTCATATGTGAGTAATAAAAATAATGGGCTAAAAAGATAAAGTAAAACCGAAAAAAAAAATAACAGTCGTTAAGCCATCTCATACTCATTCACTCAATACATAGTTCCATTCATCATAACTCTCCGATCCCATTCATATCAATAGTCATCCCCAGATGCATATATTTGTAGTTGCCTTTACAAAACTCAAGGGAGATATTATCATTCCGGTTATTTCCTGCCATAATATAAGCAACATAACTATAGTACGAACAAAAGAACATGGTAGTTAAGCCTTAGGGACAACCTCTAAAGGAGTACGGGATAAGCTCATGTCTAATATCAATTATCATATTCCTAAGCACTCCAGTTAGGCTATTCTGGGATTTCGGCTGAATGTAGGTACTACTGTTATTTTAAGTGTTAGTTAACGTAATTCGCGCGGTTGTTGGTACATTTAGTATATTTACTTCGTGGTTCTCTCAAGTGTAGGTACACACTACGTAAAGGTTTATGTAGGTATTAATAGAAGTAGGATTAGGAAAAATCTACAATGTACTGAAGACTAATACCCGTCATTCAGTTGCAAACATGTTTCAGTGACAGCTACCGTCAATTACTTGCCAAAAAAGTGGGGAAATTAGAGATATATTTGCGTAAATAAGTAATAATTAATAACGAGTCCTCGAGTGGAGGCCGCGTCTCGGCAAACGTAGCGTAGGACCTTGGGCGAGCTGGAGCAACAACATCAAAAAGGCTGGTAGTGGCTGGCGGAGAACTCCTCAGGATCGAGCTTGTTGGCGTGCCATGAAGGAGGCCTATGTCCAGCAGTGGACGAGTTGGTGATGATGATGATGATGATGATGAAATAAGTAAAAATGGTACCCACTTTATTTTACATACATAATGAGCGTACAATTTTCCCACTCCGGGAACACAGACCTTCTCCTCTTAGTGAGAGGGTGTGGGCCGTAATCTCTACCACGCTGGCCCAGTGCGGGTCAGTAGATGTCATATGTCTATGAAGCTTTTTTTTGCTCTAGGACATTTATTCATTACCATTTTTTCACGATGTTTTCCTTCACCGTATTGAGAGCAGTGGTGATGAAATAATTTATACAAAGTAAAGCACCTGATGGGTTTTTTTATCAGACACCCGTCACCACAGGGCGTTGCCGTCCCTACTCTTCTTGCGTGCCAAGAAATCTTGTTAGTAATATCTTGTAACACCAATTCTCTTTTATGCCACTATCCATCAACAATTATTCTTGCCGACGGCGTGCTAGGTTGCACTGCCCTCTATTTCTTTCAATTGCTATCCTTGCAATTTTGAGGCGAAACCGCTCCAGATACGGCCTGGAGTGTTTATCCGCCATGAGGTCGGCAATGGTTCTATCTGTTAACATTCTTCCAGTACTTACTTCCACGTCACCTGATGGGGTTCGAACCACTTACAACTTGTAAATCTCAACCAATATCACAAGGTCACCGCTACTCTCATTGTTTTATACTTAAATTCTATTGTTTTACATACCGACTAGCTTTAGCTTGCGACTTCGTCCCCCGGCCCACCCAGTCACATCAGATCACCTACCAACCTTCCTTGTTTACTCAGTTCCTGAGATTCTTAGTATGATGTTAAAAGTCTCTAACTCAGTTCCAGAGATTGCTCCTTATTAATTCATGTTTTTCCTCTTAACACTCTCGGTCGTTTTAGGCAACTTTCTTCCGCGATTTACTTTAGGAAGACTTACTAAAGTTTAAAATATTAATAGCCAAGACACGACTGGTTAATCATCATTTTAACCGCTCAAACAGCTGTTAAAAACTCCTTACTAACTATTCCTGTCCTCGTTATTTACGCTTCAACTTCTGATGGCGGAATTACCCGGTAAAGTTAAGCTGGATGATTGCGTCTCGCTCGCGATGTGTCCGGGTTTCTGTGTCAAATGCACGGTTCAACCCGGATTTAAGTATCAAATAACAAAAGCCACCCGACTTAGACCCCACTGTTGTGCTATATGTAAAGAAACTACGTATCAAGATATAGATATAGGAGCAATAAAGTTTCAGAATGAGGGGTCAAGTGAAAATGAGGGAGATGGGAAAATTTTATTTACTTTATAATTTGGCAAAAGTAAGTAGTAAGTAAGACTGATTTTTTATTTAAACCTCAATTTAATTTATGGCATCATCAAGTTTAGTCCGTCAGGGTTCGTAATTATTGATTCTATTTTTTTATACTTACCACGTATAAAACAATAGAATCAATTACATTATGGGTGCAACAAAGATTTAAATTCTATTGAAACTTATTTTTGGCATTGTTCTCTATTATAATTTATAATGAAATAACTGTTTTTAAGTAATACCAATATACGTTATTGTTTCTCTATACTTTAGGTTTTTGAGGTTGGGGGAAGAAACACTGGTGCTATACCACCTGTTGCACTCGATGAAATGCCATTAAAGAGAGTGTATAAGTTTAAATATCCGGGCCACTTATTGACCCCGACCTCCAGGACAATGACGGCATTGAACGTGAGCGGAGAGCGTTGTCGGTTCGTGCGAACATGCTGGCCCGTAGGTTTGCACGTTGTTCCCTTCCGGTGAAGATCAGACTCTTCCGAGCTTACTTTACCTCTTTCTACACGTGTAGCTTTTGGGCTAGATATACTCAAAAGTCGTACAGCGCTCTCCGAATTCAATTTAATAATGCGTTTCGGGTACTGGTGGGGCCGCCTCGTAGCGCATTCTTCTTCTGTAGCACATCGGAGATGTTTGCTGACGCACACGTAGATTGCTTTTATGCGACTATGCGGAAGAGGTGTGCTTCTCTGGTGCGCAGGGTGCGGGCCAGCTCCAACAGTGTCCTGAGTATGATTGCTGGGTGACTGGACTGCTCATACGTCAATCATTGTTGTGCCTTATCTCGTGGGGTGAAGCAGCGGTGACTGAGGTCTGAGTTGTTTGTTTGTATATTGTAGTGTAATTTAAGTTGTGAAATGTTACTAACACAGTTTTAAGTATTACTAACATTACTGAGTCCTGGTTACTTGAATAAAGAATTTATTATTATTATTATACAAAACATGAATATAGTTTGTTCAGAATAAGCAACTGAATCGATTTCAATCATTTTTACACCATGTTATATTGTTTCCCAAATACGTTTAAAACTTGTTGCAGTATGGTTACCTAGCGCACAACTCGGCTGACGTTAGATCATAGTACCAGGTGCGTAAGATAGTGCCCCCCCGCGATGCGCCACTGCAGGAGCGGCCGGGCAAGCGGTACGTTGACCATATTTTTGTTGGGACAACCAAGTAGAATAGCAAGCTCATAACTTTGTGGTTTTACATGTTATTATTTTGAAATTTTGAACATAGATTCTTTACTTAAAATACTGGACACGTGTTCGGGTTTCGCATAAACAAAAAATAATGCTGGATATAAAAACTTCTCGACATCAATCTTTGGGCTCCGGTCTGGTCGGAGGATCATCCCTTTTCATCCAGGGTGAGTGAACTTTACACCCTATTCCTCATACCGCTATAAAAATAACAACTGCGTGACAGACGCAAACTTGTTTGAATATTTTATAATGTTACAAGACAACTTATTGTTTGTGTTTGTATTTTTTTTATGCGTCCTGTTGACTACAAATCTATACTAATATATAAAGCTGAAGAGTTTGTTTGTTTGTTTGAACGCGCTAATCTCAGAAACTACAGGTCCGATTTGAAAAAATATGTTTGCCTTGGATAGCCCATTAGGAAGGCGTTAGGCTATAACAACACGCTGCGACTAATAATAGCGGAGTATAGTATGATAGAAAATGCTTCGTCCAAAGTCCACATGCAGTTCCGGTACCTATATTGGCTATTTTATATCACACTAGCAGCCGCCAGCGACTTCGTTCGCGTGGAATTAATTATGCTCCGCTCCTATTGGTCGACTATGCCAACATATATATATAATATGCCAACCAACCAAATAAGGTTAATGTAATTTTATTTGTTCTTCTTTCTATCATCATCATCATCATCACGAGCCTATATAATGTTCCCATTACTGGGACACAGGCCTCCTCTTGGTGAGAGGGAGTGGGCCATAATCTACAACGCGGGCCCAATGCGGGTTGGTAGATGTCACATGTTTTTGTGTTTTTGCTTCTAAAACACGAAATCGTTTCTTCACGATGTTTTCCTTCACCGTTTTGAGAGAAGTGGTGATGAAATAATTTACACTTCTTTCTATGATTTGGATATAATTACCCCTTAGTCATCGTCCTGCCCCAATTACAATAAAAAGTCGAGATGCACAGCTATTGTGCACAAAGAGCTACAGTACTCCAGACATTTTTATGCAGCATTCCGGTATAAAAAATTAATGAAGCAAGTTCAAGTACGAGAAGGTCATTAAAAACAAGTGTCCGTTGTCAAGTTATCTCGCAAAGTTACTGTTCGCACTGACCGCAATGAAATTAATCAGACGATAAAATGCAGGGAGGGAAAGAGTTTCCTAACTTCCCTATTACAAAGACCGGATAATTGGATTAAACGGAAGGTAATAGGCTATTTATGCCGTGTTTTGAGAGGCCTGTCAACACAAGCCTCTCAAAACACGGCATAAATAGCCGAAATATCAGAAATAAAAACAGCAGGATAAGCTCAACTCAGCTTATCCTGCTGTTTTTATTTCTGATCATCATCATCATCATCAACCTTTTAATCGTCCTACTGCTGGGCACAGGTCTCCTCTCACACGGAGAAGGATTGAGCGTAATCACCATGCTTGCTTAATGCGGGTTGGCGATTTCAGACTTAATGTCCAGGGTGCCTAAAGATACTTACCAAGATATACTTAGAAGAGTGTGTATGTACTTTACATATAACTTAGAAAAGTTATTTTGGTACTTGCCTGACCTGGAATCGAACCTGCACACTTATACGAGAGGCTGGTGTTTTAACCACTAGATTACCACTACTTCAATGATGATAATTTCATTCACTGTATCATTCACTCATTATTACAATATACAGTCTATATCGTTATTGCAAACGTCTTAATCTAGTACTTTAATCCAGGACATCTTCTAATTCTATACAAAGCACAGCTTCTAATATTTACCAACAACCCCTATGTAAGTGATATTCAAGTACCAAGAGATACTTGAATAATGTACATGTTCTATTTAAACTTTGCTATGCTTTCTATTTAAACTTGCCATAAATAATAATAATATTTTATTTAAAATAGAATATTATTTTTATATATGGCAAGTGAAGCCGATGTCGACTATTCTGCCAATATCAAAAGTTGATTGGAGAAGCAAGAGTGTACATATACAATGTGTATATAAAAACAAAAAATGTACCTACATGTTATTGGTCTATGAAAAATTCGTTCAATAATAATTTCACTCTTCATTTCATAACTTTCGTTAAATTTAACATTTCATTCAATATTAGTTCAATTTACCGTCAAAAGAAATCCATTTTGTTTTTTAAATAACTTTGTATTCTAAATTTAAAAAAAATGTTTGTTTGTGAAACATTTTTTTTTTTGTATTGTATTTTATTTTCTTTTATTTTTCTCTATGGCAATGGTGCCGATCGAGATGTCTGCCAATATCAGATGTGATATGAGAAAACGTGCGAAAGATAATTAGAGATGTTAATACTCACTGGGATTGACAGCATGTCCTTCGTCGACGACGTGCATCGAAAGGTGGAGGAACACCAGCAACGTTGCTGACAACTGCAACAAAGAAACATAACAATTACAACCAAAGAAAAAATAAAGCTTTTTCAAAACATTACACAAAAATTTTTACACATTTATTTATTTTAGAATGCATTTAAAGCACAGATCAAATCCAAGCTGTGTTCAAAGGCAAATTCTGTAAATGACTACTGTCTTAAATGATAAGAATAGCTGGTCGCTCTGATTAACTCAAGACAATGTTTGTGTTTCTTCTCCAGAATTTGCTTACATTATATACATTATATGAGTTCATATAATTTGCTTTTTTTTACAATGCATAAATATGTGAGCTGCCACGCCCTTTATACCTGGGGCTTTTATTTAGGTAATAAGTTTTTACTTATCTACATTTTAATGATATTTTATTTTGTGTTTTTGCTTTTCTGGTATTTTGGCGTGGCTAGGTGGTAAATGATAAATAATTTCATTGTTATTGTATTTTCTTGTTTTCATCACTATACATAGTATTGTATAAAATCATGTGTTTTTTTAAATGAACAGACAGCTGTGCTGCTGGGGAGTTTGTTCCGCCACTTCTTCTCAGCGAAAGCACTAGGAAGTGTCGAAGGGTGGGAGTTTTGGGGGACTGTCTAATGTAATACTAGCGACCCGCCCCGGCTTCGCACGTAGACAAATGATATAGGTACCTAAGCCTTCCTTATGAAACGGTGGCCCTTCAATAAAAATACTGTCTACTGTGCCGCCCATCAGCCAAAATCTGACTCTGCAAGATACACCGACCGTATTGTCCATGGATAGCCAGTTCCACTACCTTCAAACAGAATGTAAGCCTAACGGGATAGCAAGTTTGTTCGAAATAAAGGTCCCGCGCTCCGGCCCACTCCTTCCGCGGTTTAGGCAGAGAAACACTCTTTTTTTTATTATTTATAAACTAGTGCTTGACTGCAATCCCGCCTAATGGTAAGTAGTGATGCAATCGTTGATGGTAAAACGCACTAGCTTATTAAGCCTATTCACTCAAAAAAACTGAGTGAATAGGAAGGAAGACGGCAGTTGAGCGAGGTGATGCAACGTTTAACCCAACAACACGACCAACGATGCTGCGCCAGAGGATGATCTGGAGACCCTCCACGGCCAAACTCCCGACACAACAACATTAGGCACATCGTACCCGGTACACATCGCAACACAACTGCTCAGACCCGTCCTCCGTACGGCTTCACCAACCAAGTAGCAGGCTCGGCACGGACGCGAGCGGCACGCGGATTTTTTCTGGTGTTTAGTTTTGAATAAATCGTGAAATCTCCTGCATGAAACAACCAATTCCAATAATTCAAAAAGAGATCTGCTGTTACTGAAATTACCTTTGATAATTTATTTGGATAAGGATTAATAATAAGGAGCAAATAGTGGGCTCTGATTTCGACTGGCATTTTAATTAACTTCCGCCTCTGTATATATCATGTGCGAAAGAATAAATAAATAAATAAAAAAACAGTCATAATGAAGAAACTATCGTAGGTAGACATATGGTGTCGCAGACTTTTTTGCAGGCATTTTTAAGGTCTACAATACTGTAGTACATTATTTTGATCTACCTCAAAGGGTACAGTCAGCGTTTGTAATGTAAGCTCAAAAAATGGGTTTATTTTTCGACTTGTGTTAGAAATCTCAAAAATTATCAGTGTTCCTGTTATATAGTATGCATGTTATATACATAAAAACCTTCCTGTTGAATCACTTTATCTATTAAAAAAAACTCTATCAAAATCCGTTGCGCAGTTTTAAAGATTTAAGCATACAAAGGGACATAGGGACAGAGAAAGCTACTTTGTTTTATACTATGTAGTGATTGAACTTCAAAAAGTGCTGATTCTCAACCTAATTTCAATAAATGACTTTTGATTTTGATTACATGTGGATAAATTGTCTCCTGTGTAATAAAATATTTTTAAATTAAAGTCAACTAGGTACCCCAATTTAATATAACCTGATATTTCTGTTAGTTGGAATTATGCTTTTATAATACTAAATGTTGGACGGGCGCGTGGCTGAAGTAAATAAAACCAGCTCTTCCTCTTTTCAACCGTTCTGGGATTGTTTTCCATGCAGCTAGAAAAACAAAAACATCATGTTTTCCAACACAAATGTATACAGCCACGCCCGTTTGTTATGGCGAGTTAGTGTAATGTTTTGAAAACATTCGCGGGAGACCCGATAGAAAATTCGCAATAGATTTGATGCTATTTTCACCATCAATTAGTTCTAATTCATTCTGGTAGAATAAAACTATCATAATAAATTATTAAGAATGAGCATTGCCAATCAACGTGGTAATGCTGCCAATCGTAATAATGAGTACCTACTTCATCGCTTAAGTATTATTATTTATGTTTTGTATTTAATTTCATGTTTATTTAGTTACTAGCTGTGCGACGCGGTTTCACCCGTGTAAATCTCGAGCCCGTGGGAATATCTGGATAAAAATCTAACCTGTTTAATTCCTGATTATAAACAATCTGTGTGCCAAAATTCATCTAAATTTGTACAGTAGTTTAGGCGTGAAAACGGAACAAACCAAGAAACATACTCACTTTCTCATTTATAATATTATTGGATTCATTTAATTAAGTAGGTAATTGGTGCTAATAGTAAGTTGTGCTTTATAATGTATAATATTATATACCTAATACTTTGGATGTACTTATGTATATAAAATAAGCATAATAAATAATGCAGACTTGATGTCACTTTTATTTTTAGCATTTCCCGCCGCTCGCAACCGCAGACAGGGCCCAGCCATTTATGCCAGGTAATTCTTCACTGACACAGAATAAAAATAATTCTGAACCTAATTTTAGATAGGTCCACATACCTTGAGTGTATCGTATATACGTGTATCTTCAGAAGTTCAGCTTTTATTATAGAAGGCTACTATGAAAGATTAAATATAATCAAATAACAATACATACTGTAGGGCGCAGGCGGCGGTAAACTTGCGCTCGCGCAGGTTTAGGCAAAATTATGGTATCGTAGAAGCGACAGCGTTTTTATGTGTGTATAAAAGAGCAGTTATAGGACGGTGCCACACGGGTCGTGTTTTATTGCACAATGCGAGTCCCAGACATGATTATATTAGAAAAATTGAAAGAAAAATCATACCTGTTTGCATCCTGGGAATGCCGGCAGAAGTGAAAGCTTGATCATTAACGTTGTGGATTTTTTAATATTTAGGAATAGTTAGAGTACTCCTCCAATCTTTATAGGAGCCGGTACAACACGGGCAACGAAGAACGAGAGTATCCGATATAGCCCGAAGAATTGCAACACTAAAGTGGCAGTGAGCCGGGCACATTCCCGTATGACCGATGCTCGATGGGGCCGACGGGTTCTCGAGTAGCGACCACCCTCCGGAAGACGCAGCGTGGGTAGGCCCCCGACAAGATGGACCGACCACCAGGTGAAGATCACGGGAAACCGCTGGATGCGGGAGGCGCAGAACCAGTCGTCGTCGAGATCCTTGGGAGAGGCCTATGTCCAGCAGTGGATATCTTTAGGCTGAAATGATGATGATGATGAGAGTAGTCCTACGCCGCGCCGGCGGCCTAATCTCCCTTCGTCTTACGAATTTTCGATCAGGTCACATGTTCTGATGCAAATCCATTTTTTTTACCTATTCCAAAGAAAAGATTTTCCCTTCAATACCTTATTTTACTATTCATTCGTGTCGACAATCAGTAGCCTAGTAGGACCTCAATGAATTTAAAGAGCATGCAAAACGACAACTTTAATAACCTCAGCACTTTACACAAAATGTCAGTACTAATATTTCATGAGTTTGAAAAAATTTGCCGCTCTAAAACGCGTGCTCTAACCCTTTTAAAAATGCAAGCCTTACTTATAATATCACTGATACGGGTGAGTAATTTTTTTGACCCATTCTCCTCGTGACACCTTTCGTAAGCCATGCGCTGTAAAAATGCCAACAACTCCTAGGTACAATGCGACTACTAAATTGCATTAAAATTCTTCTTTGTCCTGACGCCGGAGCACAATGAAAAATTGTGTTAGTACCCGCAGACCCGGTCTTGGATATACTTCTGAGCTTTTTATAAATAATGCTGCAAGTATTTTATGAGCTGCTTCTGCTATGTAATATTTAATTGCACTGAGTATTTTAATATTTAAATTTATGTACGAACTTATGATGTATTTAATTATCATGTTTCTTTAATTATTAAGCATGTCGACTCGATACAAACCGAATCCGTGAATTAAGTACGCGATTCTGGAGTAGCAGTATTATTTTATGATTTCCTTGTAAAAGTTTGTGCATTAATATGGTTGCCATAACATATTACTTTAAACCAGGCATTGTTTTCTTCCATTTGTCACCTGCATGACGGATACCGATATGACGACCGAGTCTTATGAAAGAAAAAACATGTTGTCCCGACCAGAAAAAAAACAGGGACAAGAGAGGATATATAAATATTACCTTTTCACACGAGTTTATCAAACATTATTAACTAGCTGACCCAACAGAAGTTGTCCCGTCCAAAGGGTTCACCCATAACAAAACCCATAAGAAAAAATCCATTCATTCATGCATTCTCGAAATGGAAAATTATGCGGGAAACTTTAACGATATTTCTTACTACAAAAACGGGACTATCACGAAATAGTTTTTATCACGGACCCTGTTTTATTAAAAAAATGTAAGGTGCTATAACCGTTCGCGCGCGAACACGAACGGACGTACGGTAGTGTGTCTCATATTCACAATGACATCTAAAGTAGTCAAGTGCAACAATTGCAATATAGTGATTAGTGAAGTTTTGGCGTTTATCCAAAACAAAATAGATGTGATGAGCGAGGAGTCGATTGTTAAAATATGTACGTCTTCGTTCTCGGCTGAAGAAATTGAACAAGCAAAGAACTTGTTGTTTGATTCGCTTACAACAACAAAGCGAAAGATCACTCGAAAGCGGGACGGGCGTAAGCAGCGAGATCTCTTCGATGTAATTAGTGTCTTTAAAGAAACCGATCCAAACGAAACACCTATTTTTGTTGCGAGGGTACTTCAAAAATTGCCACCTATTCTCTGGGACCATTTGGATGCGACGAGAATACTAAAGGACATTCTTGTACTTCAGAATGAGTTAAAAACACTAAAAGAAACATGTGTATCAGTTGACAAATTTGAAGAGGTTAAAAATGATCTTAATAACTTGAAACAAACATCTATTGTGAATAACTATGATTGCTACGTTAGTAAGAAACGGGGAGGTGGCGGTGTTTTGTCTAACAGTTATTTTATGGATAGCGGGCCTACCGGCCTACCGCACATTTTGGAGCGCAGTCAAACAGCTGAGATAACGTCACCGGGCGATAACCGCTCGGTGTTTTCTAATAAAGCGTCGGGTGAGCAGCGGTATTGCGATGATGAATTGTATCGACCAATTACAAACACTAGTGTTGGGCGTGATGTCGGTTGCGTTGATATACAATCTAAAACTCCGACTTCACCCGTGTTGCCACAAAATATTATACAAATACAAGATGCGAAGGAAATTAATAGATCACATTCGACTCGTCCGCCGGCATCTACACCAGCGCAGCCACTAAAGAATTTTGCAAGTACTGTTAGTGCGGAGGGTCAGTGGAAGACAGAAAAACCGGATGAAGGATGGATTTTGGCTCAGCGTAAGAAGCATAAAAATCGCTTTGCTACTGTGGAGGGAAATGCGATTGTGAACCCAAACGATAAGTTTAGGGCAGCCGAAATTAGGGTACCTTTGTTTATAAACAACGTAGACAGCACTACAACAGAAAAGGATATTGTTGATTACCTATTTACAAAAACTCAAACGAAGGTAACTCTCCAGAAAATTAATAGTAGGGTACAAAAGAAATATAATGCCTACAAAATGATGGTACCTCACTCAAAACTTGCCCTGTTTCTAGAAGGCAGCTTATGGCCAATGGGAGTAACGTTTAGGCGTTTTATTGATTTCAAAAAGCCTACTTTGAATGGATCACAAAATGAAAAAAAATAAAAGTAGCTCAACTTTTAGGAGTTATAATTGTAAAAATGTCAAAACCAACATAGATTATGTAAGGTCGCTCTGTCGAACAGCTGACATAGTGGCATTGCAGGAAACTTGGCTTCTGCCCCACGACGTCGCTTTCCTAGGGACAATTGATCCTGACTTCGGCTACACCGGGAATTCTGCAGTGAATACCTCGGCGGGCATTGTGAGGGGCAGGCCTTACGGTGGCCTTGCTATACTGTGGCGTAAGGAGGTGTTTCGCTCCGTTTCTATTGTGCAGTGTGTGAGTGTGCGTGTCACGGGTATTAAAGTAGTGCTAGATAACCGCCAGTTTCTGGTGTTTTCAGTTTATATGCCTACGGACAGCCCTGATAAGCCTGAGAACCTAGCAGAATTTATAGGCTGTTTGAGTGAAATTGGTGCCGTTGTGGATAGCAGTAACGTGGACTCTGTGTATATACTAGGGGACTTCAATGCGGACCCAAGGGCACCTTTTGGTAAGGAACTTAAACAGTTTTGTTGTGAAATGAACTGGAATTGTGCGGACATTGATTTTATCGGGCTGTCATCGGGTGCGTACACTTTTATTAGTGACGCGCACGGTACTTCGTCGTGGTTAGACCACGTTGTAACAACGGAGGCTGCCAGGAATTCTATTATAGACATTAAGATTAAATATAGCTTCTCGGGGTCAGATCACTTTGCCTTAGAAGTTATCTGTGACCTAAGTGTTTTAAGATCAAAAATTGAAGAGGTCCCGAAATTGGTACCTAATTTTGTTATTTGGGGTGAAAGGGACTTCTTACAGAAGCAGAAATATAGAGAACTATGTACATCTAAGCTTCGAAATGTGAATTTTCCCCCCGAATTTAGTAGTTGTGCGGACTCGCATTGTGACATAATAGAACACAAAAATATCATAAACAACATGTACAGTGAAATTGTTACTATTCTTTGTGAGTCAGCCGGTAAGAGTTGTAGATTAGTAGGAAATTGTAAAAGAAAAACTTATGTTACAGGCTGGAATAGATATGTAGCTGACGCTCATAGAGAGGCTCGGTTTTGGTTTCAGGAGTGGATATCAGTTGGAAAACCTGTACATGGGTCAACGTATCAAAAAATGCGAGAAACGCGGAGTCGTTTTAAATCCCAACTAAAATGGTGTCAAGATAATAAAACTCAAATAAAAATGAACTTTATTGCGACTCAACATAAGGATAAAAATTTTGCAAAGTTTTGGAAAGAGACCAACAAACTGAACTCAAGACCGAGTGTTCCCGTGAGTGTAGAGGGCATTAGCGATCCTGTCCGGATTGCCAATTTGTTTAGAGATCATTTTACGGTGCAATCCCCGCTAGGTCCTGCATCTGTGGAACCGGGGGAGGAGGTGGTGCGTGGGGGGTCGAGGTCGGTGCATATCGCAGCGAAGGATGTTGCGCGGGTGGTGGATAACATGAAGCGAGGAAAATCCCCGGGCCATGACTCACTGAGTATTGAACACCTGCAAAATGCGGGTGTACATCTGCCAAGGGTGCTCGCCATGTTGTTCACCCTCTGTGTCAGTCATTCACATTTACCGGGGGATATGTTAAAGACTGTAGTGGTACCAATAATTAAGAACAAGACTGGAGACGCTTCCAGCATTGGCAACTACAGACCGATATCTCTTGCTACTGTGATAGCGAAGGTCCTGGACGGTGTGATTGAAACATATTTATGTAAACATGTAACTCTGCATGACGCCCAGTTCGGATTCAGGGCTGGCCTGTCCACTGAAACAGCAGTACTATGTCTCAAACACACCGTCCAGTACTACACCAGCAGAAGCACACCTGTCTACGCCTGCTTTCTTGATTTATCGAAAGCTTTCGATCTGGTGGCGTATGATAGGTTGTGGCAGAAGCTGTCAAGGGATACCGACCTGCCACAAGAGCTCATAGCACTTCTCAAACACTGGTATGGCAATCAGAGAAATTGTGTGAGGTGGGCGGGATCGCTATCGGACGAGTATGGGTTGCAATGTGGGGTGAGGCAGGGGGGGGTGAGCTCGCCCCGACTTTTCAACCTGTACACGGACCGGTTGATTCGTGAGCTCAGCGGCGCTCGGGTTGGCTGCTCTATTGACGGTGTTGTTGTCAATAACATCAGCTATGCCGACGATATGGTGCTGCTGAGCCCATCGATTAATGCACTCAGGAAACTGATTGGGATCTGTGAGAGATATGCGGTGGCCCACGGGCTCAGATACAATGCAAGCAAAAGCGAATTCATGGTATTCAAATCAGGCACTAAAACTTATAACACCATTCCACCGATTTTCCTGAACGACAGCGAGTTAAAGCGAGTAGCCTGCTTCAAGTATCTGGGCCACTGGGTCACCGAGTCTCTTGCGGATGACCAAGATATGGAAAGGGAACGCAGGGTATTATCCATCAGAGCAAACATGCTGGCCCGTAGGTTTGCGCGTTGCACTAGGCAGGTGAAAACGACGCTTTTTAAAAGTTATTGCCAGTCATTTTATACATGCAGCCTTTGGGTCAAACATACGAAAAAGTCTTGGGATACCCTGCGAATCCTGTATAACAACTCGTTCAGGGTGCTGATGGGACTGCCGCGCTACTGTAGCGCATCAGGAATGTTTGCTGACGCACGTGTGGACGGATTCGCGGCGATAATGCGCAAAAGATCTGCGTCCCTGATGCGTCGGGTACGCGGTAGCTCCAACAGTTACCTGCAGCTCATTGCTGAGAGGTTGGACTCAGACTGCATTTTTATGGAGCACTGGACAAAGGCTTATATATTGTATTCCTAGTTTAAATTTGACATTTTATTTTATTTTTAATTTTGACATTTTATTTTATTTTATTTTTTGGCATTTTATTTCATTTTTAAATTTTACATTTTGTTTTTTAATGATTCGATCTGACATATCATAATTCTTGACATTTTCTACCATCTGATGCGATGTCAACTATAAGTTATTGTGTAGTTATATTTAATGAAATTTCTTTAGTATAATTTTATTTTATTACTTTGTGTTTCATGTCTGCTGTGTGTTTATATTTACTTTTGTGAAACTATGGGTATCTTACCTGAAATAAATGATTATTATTATTATTATAACAACGTCACATCGTGTTATAATTTTATTCACTTATGAGTAATTAAAACGGGACACGACAGGCTTATTATACAAATGGTCGCGTGATAGTAGATTGGTATATTCATGTGTAAAACAGTAAAACAAATGAATCGCAATTCGTCAAACCAACAATGGTTCGATGAATTAGGATTCATTTGTTTCATTTGTTATCTTGATAAAGTAGCAACTTTATCAAGATATTAACTGTGTGTTAGACTGGTATACTCTTACTACAAGTAGATAATTATATTACTACAGAGTATAAAACAAAGTCGCTTTCTCTTTCCCTGTGTCCCTATGTATGATTAAATCTTTATTGCTCCGCAACGGTTTTTAATGCGGTTTTTTTTTTAATAGACAGGGTGATTAAAGAGGAAGGTTTATATATATATATATATAATAACATCCATTAAATAGCAGATAAATACTATTTTAAGATTTCTAACGTGATGTTATAAACTCTAAGGGCGGCCGCAAGGAAACCTGGTGGTGGGATGACACAGTCCAGAGGGAGACTAAGGAAAAGAAAGCCCTCTTCAAAACGTGGCAAGCGACCGGATCTCCTGAAGATCGCGACGCATACAAGGTTGCCAAACGTGCCACTAAAAGAGCAGTAGCCAGAGCCAGACGAGACCACTTGCAACCTCTCTACGAGAAGTTGGAATCATCTGAGGGGCAAAAGCTCATTTACAAGTTGGCACGTTCCAGGGTCAAAGCGACACAGGATATATCCAAGTGCCGTTGTGTAAAGGACCCTAATGCTGCTATGCGAGGACCTCGCAGTGAAGGAGAGATGGCGCTCGTACTCTCACGAGCTGCTGAACAAGCGGCATCAAGAGTCCCCATTGACGCCTGGAAGGCGATGGGTCCTAGCGGTGTGGGCATATTATCTAACTTTCTCAACCGCGTGCTCCTGACCGGCAAAATTCCGAGCCAATGGAGGCTGAATATTATTACTCCAGTCTTTCAAGGCAAGGGCTCGGTTCAGGAGTGTGACAACTATCGCGGTATCAAGGTCATATCCCACACCATGAAGATCTTAGAGAGGATTATAGACTCCCGTATCCGGCAGGAGTGTGCTTTCTCGGAGTGTCAATATGGGTTTCGGCCAGGGTACGGAACCATGGACCCTATGTTCGCGCTAAGGATCACCATGGAGAGATACAGATCGAAGAACACGCCTCTGCATATGCTCTTTCTAAATATGCAGAAGGCCTTCGACTGTATCCCTCGCGGGGTGATCTGGTGGACACTGAGGTCCAAAGGGGTACCTGAAGTCTGTATTGACATTATTCGAGACATGTACCTCAATTCCGATTCCGTTGTTAGGACCGCTGTTGGCGACACTAAACCCTTCCCCATCACCGTCGGAGTCCACCAGGGATCCGTCCTTAGTCCGTTTCTGTTCAGCGTGATATAAGACGTCTTGTCGGACAGCATCAAGGCCTCACATGAGCAGCCTCCCTGGCTACTCATGTATGCTGATGATATCGCGCTGGCGGACGCGGGCAGGGAACGGTTGGTGCGGCGTGTGAATGCGTGGAAGGACTCGCTTGAGAACGGAGGTCTGAAACTCAACGTGGGGAAGACCGTGTACTTGGCCAGCAACACGACAGACTCCATGTCTGTGCGCATAGGCGGAGACATGGTCGAGTGCACAAACCAGTTTAACTACATGGGGTCTGTGCTCCACGCGTCCGGCGACATTGATTGCGACGTCAGGGCACGTATTTCCGCAGCTTGGACGAAATGGCGTGAGGTGACAGGTGTCATTTGTGACCCCAAAATGCCGGTTAAGCTTAAGGGGCAGGTCTATAGAACCATCATTAGACCTGTTCTCCTGTATGGCAGTGAGCCGTGTCTTTCCGCGTAACTCCACTTACGCGGAAAGACCGCATCAGGAACTCCCGCATCCGGGGCAGCCTTCGTGTCCTTGACATTGCAGACAAACTGCAGGAGGGTCGCCTACGCTGGTACGACCACGTCTTACGCAAACCGCCATGTTACGTGGGTAACAAATGTCTTGCCATGGCGCCTCCGTCGGGCCGGAACAAGCGGGGTAGACCAAAGAGGTGCTGGCTTGACGTTGTAAGAGATGACATGCGTGCCAACAAGCTCTTACCACAGGATGCTAAAGATCATACGAAATGGAGGAGAATGTGCAAGAAAGCGGACCCCGGGCTCCAACGCGAAAGCCGTGGATGCAACCGGGATAAACGCTGAGATGATGATGATATTACAGATTTAAAAAAAGCGTTTTTGGCGGTATCGACCGGCCGGGGCGGCGGGAGCGGCGGGTCGCTATGTTTTTTATACAACGTTCACACTTTTTCTGTAGTATATTTACTCCCTATTAGAGAGAGAAAGTACAATCATACTACTACACAAGAAAGGAGATAGGGATAACATTGAAAATTATAGACCCATAAGTTTGATGTCCAACATATATAAGGTGTTTTCTAAACTGATTTTAAACAGACTTACAGGGCTATTCGACCAGCAGCAACCAATTGAACAAGCAGGATTTAGAGCAGGGTTTTCTACGGTTGATCACATGCATGTCTTAAAACAATTAATAGAAAAATGTGAAGAGTACGGTAAAGCGTTATATGTAGCATTCGTAGATTATAGCAAAGCATTTGACTCAATATGTCACGACTCGCTTTGGAAGGCCTTAGTCGACCAAGGAATTCCTAAAATATATATACGCATTCTAAAAAATATATATGAGAAAAGCACTGCACAAATGAAATTAGAAACAACTGGGGAAGAATTCCAAATAGCGAAAGGTGTAAGGCAAGGAGACCCGCTATCTCCAAAGCTTTTCTCTGCAATCTTAGAAAGTGTATTTAAGGGTCTGGAGTGGGAAGAAGCTGGCATAAACATAGACGGCAAAAAACTCAACCATTTAAGATTCGCAGACGACCTAGTCCTGACTACTGACAACGCTACTATGCTTCAACATATGCTGCAACAGTTGGCAGAGGGAAGCAGAATAGTAGGTCTTACTATGAATGGATCTAAAACAAAAGTAATGACAAATAGAGAAGAAACAGCTATAAAAGTGAATGATTTAGATATCGAATACGTGGGAACCTATACATACCTAGGACAAGTAATTTCATTTAGAGACCAAACAAACATAGAAATCGAAAGAAGAGTAGCTAATGCATGGAACAGATATTGGTCACTTAAGGAGATATTTAAAAGCGATCACTTTCCCATGGCAGCGAAGAAAAAAGTGTTCAACTCATGTGTCTTGCCATGCCTGACATATGGATGCCAAACCTGGGCACTGAGCCAAAAACATCTTCTAAGACTGAGAACATGTCAGAGGGGTATGGAAAGAAGCATGATAGGCGTTACAAAAAGAGATCACATCAGATCAGAAGATATACGATCCATAACAAAGGTAGAAGACATAGTAAAGAAAGTAAGACAGTTGAAATGGAGATGGGCAGGACATATGACTAGAGATAGCAGAATGAAGTGGACCAAAATCATAACGGATTGACAACCACGTGATGGTAAAAGGAAAAGAGGCAGGCAGGCAAAAAGATGGATGGACGATATAAAAAAAGTCGGAGAAGCGATCTGGTCAAGAAAAGCCAAAGACAGAGACGAGTGGAAAAAGTTGGAAGAGGCCTATGTGTCACAGGACACGCTGATCACTGAACAGGTTTATCGAAGTGTTAATTTGTAAATTAGGTTAAGTATTTAATGTTAGTTCAGCAATAAAGGCTTATATATAGAAAGAGAAAGCCGGTGTTTTAAGAGTGGGGACATTACATAAGCTAAATGATATATGCATGAAGACAAGTCAAGATATCCTAAACTGTAAAAAAATCCAATCAACCTTAATATAAAAATTTGCCAGACTGGTAGCTTGATGTGCCGGTGTCTTTACACTAGCACATACATACGCAGAATAAACATAAAATAAAGTCATAAATGTCTTAGAATATTGGTTACATTAGTGTTAGGTGCCAATGAGCCGAAAACTAGGCTAAATTGTGGCTACAATGTTTCTTCACTTCAAATAGAAGTTATATAGGCTACACTTTATTGACATTATTTTGCAGAAAATGAGGCATAGAATACACTATTGTCATAGAAGTATGAAACCGACATATACAAAGCTACATTGGTCTAGCTTCCAAAAATAAACAAACCTGTTTTACCCTACCATGTACAGTGATAGGTATCACGGTAGTCTAGTGTGTAATTTATGCAATGCGGTAGCATAGCATTATTTTGAAGTGCGGCTTTTGCCGTCCCGCACTATTGTTTTCGGTATTCGTAATGCAATTTTATCACCTCGGGAGTGTTTAGTCTAGATTATTTAAGTATGTAAGCTACTGCCATTAAATTTGTCGCTAAACAAGTACCCAAATTCTTTGCATTTAGGTTGCTGTCGACATGCTAAGGAGAAGAATCGGATCGTGAAATTTCAACAAACTTGCAATAAATCAAGCACTCTGCGGTTTCCTTTCGAAAACCATGCCGAAATTTCTCATCACGACAGATAGTCATGAAATTAGAATCGCTTACCAATTTAAAACAAGTCGCAAACAAGTGCTTATTGCTACATTTAGCAACACCAACCTTTGGTTTACACCCCTTTAAAATTATTTGCTCGTAATTACTATCTATTACTTTCATAACTTCCTTTCGGTTGCTAAACAGTTAATGTTTTGAACGTTTCAAGAAAATGGAAGAGATTATCTTTATTTACTCGTTTGCTGATTAAACCACATTAAAGTTGAACGTGGTTTCCGGTTCGCTTTGACACTTGTTTTTGAATTTCAGCAAGAGGATTCCTTTTCAATGCCCTTGTCTATATTTGTGTCATAATCAACTGCCTGGCGAATTCTCGACTACATTGGGGTCGTCTTTCAGTTTTACCAAATTCAGCTGAATTGCAAAAATTGCTTTTGAAAGTTTCCGAGTGTTGACATACTGATGAAATAAGGACAAAAACGATTCTATAATTTAAATTATATCTAAACCAACAATATGACAGTGCAAAATGTATCTGGAAAAGAGAGCGTTGACAAGAACAAACTCGGTACATAAAAAGGATTGCTCTTTATTTAGCATAGGCGTCCATACTCCTAATATGTACATATTATTATGTCAACACTTTCAAAAGCAATTTCTGCGTGAAATAACCAATACAACAATGACAAGGACTGATACTTGCCAGGGTTGTCCGAAAAAGATACCGTGCCGCACAGATAAGTTAAAGGACTAGAGTTGGGTTTTAGTCAATAAAAGTCTGACATTCCCTTCCGCTCCGCTCAAAGCGGGAGACCTCATTTGTGATTTTCCATAAAAAAATCACATTGCAAGAACCTATGGGTTCGAAAATAACTACTACGTTTACAAAAATGTAAAAGTTTACTCAGAAGGAACGTGTAAATCGCTTTTGAATAAAACCACCTAGGTTTGAAAATACTACATTGGAAGCATAATAAAATGTTATTAAAAAATAAAATGAACTATATATTATTTGACATTTATTTGTTGCCGAGATGCGACTAGACTTGGATTGTTTTGGATTACGAAAATCGGCCTTCAAATGGTAACTACAAATCAAAAGAATTTATTATATATAGATTGAGTCAACCACAAGTAGATTTTAAATAAGCAGGAGACAGAAAGAACACTAATTGTAAAAAGTTTTCATTCAGACACTCAATCCTAATAGTCGCACTTTAGGAAACCCTAAACTGGAAATCATGCCTGTCCCTAAATCTAGTTAGACCTCTTACGCACTTTATCGCCTTTCACGACCTCGAGTAGATTGTATCTACGTAGAACAAAAAATACTGTCAGGGCCCAAAACTATGGACTGTCTGCTGAATCAAGATTTATGAGGAAGGTATACAGTATGAATAAAGGTTATTTTTCAGCCAAAGGTGGTAAGGGTCTGGTCTGGCTAATCAAATCAATATATACTAACCTGCACTGGGCCTGGCGTGGTAGTATAGTGATATCTACAAACGCCATATGCGAACAACGCATCAAACTTATGTCACACAGATCATCCTGTATCTCGCAAGCAGAGTTTAACTAGTATTTATACAGGTTTTAACTGACATCGTAACGCAAACTTCACGAAAAGGCATACCACATGCCACTAATAAAATTATGATAGTCATTTATATCGTTAAAGAGCGGTTACAGAAATCAAAGTGCTTAAAAAAATGTCGGGTCGGCCTTAAAACTTTGCAAGCGTGCCGCCGCGCGTGCTTGTGGGTATGACGTTGACCCCTGATGTGAACTCTATTAAATCAGCTGATAGAAGGATCGAGTTTTGTTCACATTGCGCTTTTTTGTGTAATTAGCGAAATAATTAATTTTTCCTTTAAAATCTTATTCGGTTATAAAAGTATAGCAATTATGAGCGGTTGAAAGTGAAAAAACTGCATATTATTTTTTTTTTATCAGGAAAAAACCTACGAAAAATTCCACCACTGGGGGGTTCAGAATCAAGTACTGGATTCATCGTACTCGTTTGTGCGTCGATGTCAGAGACACCCTTTATAACTTCCCAATATCAACCGTTGGGTAAGTACCACTCTTCGGGTCGGAGGATCATTCCTTTTCTATTGAGAATGAGTGAACTTCATACCTCTAAAGTAGTTTACAGTCCCCTACCTCTCACAAAGAGAAGGGCTGTGACCTCACAGACTTTGTCTCAGTTACACATTATAGACCCATAATACTGTAGACTGCTCTAATACGTTATATCTGGTTGTCTTCCATTTGAATCATCACAATCACCCGGTAGATCCAATCAGTATTTTGCAACTACTTATCCAACCTCCACAACTCAGGTACGGGTAGTATAAACCTTGGACCGGTTTTTGGAATTTCGGGCTTTTGACTACCTGTAATGACTATTATAGTTCCACAAATGACAGTCGGCACATCTTCTTCTTCTTCAGCCTAAAGAGGTGCATAGACAGGTGCTAAGACATTGGGGGGTTTGCCATAATCCCCACGCTTGGCAGGCGGGTTGAGGATCGCAGTAATTTGATATTCTACAGAAGAAAAGCTGCTGCCCGCTTCCCTGGTAAGAGTTCCCTTAGTCACCTCTTTTACAACACTCACGAGATCATGTGGGATGGTACTAATCTAAGCTCAGTACCACACGGGAAACAAGGACTGATGAAAATGTAAATAATGGTGGTATACCTAAAGATAGCTATGCCGCGTATCTACCTGCTTATTTTATCTCAATTCAGCTAGATCCCTTTCAATAAATCGCTCATCTGTAAAACACCCTATACATTGAGCCTTTACTAAGCACCGTTTATAAGGTAAGGGGTGCAAGATCTCATGATTTATTGGTACCAACAGTTCACATTAATCTTTTTCTCATTTATATTGCCAGGTGGGGTAAGAAGGAGGAGGAGGGGGTATTATTGATGGACGCTTGTCGTCGTGCCGTCAAACCTTAATGTCCGTTACTATAGTAAATTGAGATAGAACAGTTTCCGAGTTCAGTCTTCGTTAAATGAACTTGAATTTGTTGTTTTTGTCCAGTAATTTTGGCCATCAATTCTTAGCGTTTTAATCACAAATCTACTTGATCATTCAAATCACCAACCTGCCTTAACCAGTCTTCTTGCCTTGACTACCTTATCTATATGAGAAGAGAACTTTGCCTTGAAGTGGATTAGTGAAACGAGAGGAAAAAAAATTAGATAAAGAAGGATTGAGCGATTTGAAAAATTCTTTTGCGTTGGATAGCCCATTAATCCAGGAAGGCTTATGGCTATATAACACGCTGCGACCAATAGGAGCGGAGTATAACTAACTCCACTCGAACGAAGTCGCTGGCGGCCGCTAGTATAATATAACAACACTTGGAAAAGTTCTATAGGAGCCGGCGGCGCCCACTGGCAGTACGGCTGGGCAAGGATTTTTATACGACGAATGGAAAATATTACTTAAAAATATGACAACAAAATTGACATTTCATCGGTAACGATGGCCCGGTATCCTCAGGCATGACTCGACGTCCTTTAGCATTAGCATTTAAATTTCAATTTTATTGTCATGCTTTTAAGTTATATTTCTATTTGTCGCATAGAAATCCTTTGCCATGTCGTGCTTCTGCTAGGCGGCGGGCCTAGTGGTTTTTGCGTGACATAATGAAAACAACAATGAAATACGAAATATTACAAAAGCTATGTTTCAAAATACTATGTTCACAACAATATAAAATTGATTCAAAATAAGAGCAGTGAATCACTGTTGAGTAAAGCCCGTTGCACGTATACCAACGGTACAGTGTAGTAGAACTAAAATCTAAAGGAAAACTAGCTTAGGACCAACGCAGAATTACTTCAGATTGCATTTATCATCAGTGCCAGTACGAGCTACGTACCTATATGGCAATAGCTCACTGCTCATAGCTCGTCTGTTGCTTCGCTACAATCATATGCCGTGGGGAAATGATATAACAATACTAAGAAAGCACATTGCTGATCACCATTTACCGTTGTTTATGATGTCATCCTAGTTAGAAAGAAATATTTATCTATTTTTAACCGACTTCAAAAAGGAGGAGGTTACTCAATTCGACCGTATATATGCTTTTTTATATTTGTTCGCGCATAACTTCGTCGTTTATGAACCGATTTTGATAATTCTTTTTCTGTTAGAAAGAAGACGTTCCCAAGGTGGTCCCATGATAAGGATATCAGGGTTTGATGGTGGAAGACCAGAGAAAACAAGGGAAACTTTCAAAAATTGCAGGGGCGACTAGTGCATTTCTTAGCATTTTCATTAAGTATTTTAAAGCACTACAATTTAATAAAGGGCTTTAGTAGATATGATGATGCAGCCGGGAGACAGTCGAAGGAACTCCTCAACAATTCACAGCAGCTACCTTGTGTTTGTGCTTGAATAATTGGTATTGATAAGAACCTTACACCTAGATGGGTGGTGACTGTCATTAGGGGCTAATGATGATGACAAAGGTCAGTTCAGGGAACTCCTAAACGATTTACAGTAGCTACCTCGTATTTGAACTCAATTCATTTATATTGATGAGCCCTTTGCACCCATTGGGTTAAAATAATGGTCTGCAGTAAATTTGATGATGAAGACCATAGGGAGTTGAGGGAATACTTACGGGTAAAAATTAAAGTAAACAAAATTGCGTCGTTTCTATATTTGCGTCAGCTTCCAGTCTGACCGGATGCAACTGAATAAATAGTACTTTTAACAACTAAAAAGTGTAAAATAAAAACTTTTTTATAAAAAAACAACCGACTTCCAAAAACCACTACAAAGTGAAAAATAACTAATTTCGGAAGTCGGTGTCAAAAATGAATATACAAAACCAAAGACACCGACTTCCAAAATTTGTTATTTTTCACTTTGTAGTGGTTTTTGGAAGTCGGTTGTTTTTTTGTAAAAAAGTTTTTTTTGTACTTTCTTATTTGTTACACACAGTTAAATACATAGAGATATGGCATTCTTACAGTTTGCGTGCTAAGGTACGGTCATCTTCATGTCAATATCTCTTCACTACATATTATAAAACAAAGTCACTTTTACTTTCCCTATGTCGCTTTGTATGATTCAATCTTTAAAACTACACAACGGATTTTGATAGGTTTTTTTTTATGGATAGAGTGATTCAAGAGGAAGATTTATGTATGTTGATGTTGATGATGTTCCCCACCGATTTCGGCCACGGCGAAAACTTCGACTCCTAGCCGATGATTTGGCGCTCATGCGCCCGAAGATGGCTTATGTAGCCTATCTTGGCGGCGAAACTTCGTATATAACATGCATAATATTTATAAGACAAAGGCTGATAATTTTTGAGGTTTCTAACACATGTCACGAAATAAACCCATTTTTTTGAGCTTATATTGCCAACGCTGGCTGAACCCTATGTGATAGATCAAAATAATTTACTACAGTATTGTAGACCTTAAAAATGCCTACAAAAAAGTTTGCGACACTATATGTATAGTTTCTTCATTATGACTACTTTTTTATGTTTGAAAAATTAATTAAAATGCCAGTCGAAATCAGAGCCCACTATTTGTTTCTTATTATTAATCTTTATCCAAACAAATTACGTCATATCAAATGTAATTTTAGTAACAGTAGATCTCTTTTTGAATTATTGGAATTGGTTGTTTCATTCAGGAGATATCACGATTTATTAAAAACTAAACACCAGAAAAAATCCATGTGCCGCTCGCGCCTCTGCCGGCCACCTGCTACTTGAGTGTTTCTCTGCCTAAACCGCGGAGTGGGCTGGAGCGAGGGTAATTAAATAATGGTTTATTTCGAACAAACTTGCTACCTCGGTAGGCTTTCATTCAGCTTGAAGGCGGTAGAACTGGCTGTCCATGGACAATAAGGTCGATGTATCTTGCAGAGTCAGATATTGGCTGATAGGCGGCACAGTAGACATTATTTTTATTGAAGGGCCACCGTTTCTTGAGGAAGGCTTCCTCGGGTCGCTAGCGTATTAAAAATGAGATTTTCTGCAGAGATTCCCAAGAAGCCGTCCTATCCCTAAAAGACAGGTTAACCAAACAACTGTTACACCTGAACAGAAAAGGCCTGTGACTCAACAATAGCAGGCCTTCCCTCCTGCATTCGGTCATTCTAAATCACCATGATTGGGGATCATAACGGGTCACTGCTGGATAAATAAGCATTTCTATATAATGGGCATAACGGACAGATCTCTGTATATAGCTTGAATGTAGACTGATGATACCGTTGCACATGTGCTTTTCGAGTGTTCAGGCGTCACCCGGATTAGTACTGAAACCCTGGGGACACAAAGATCTTACACAGATCTTCTCGGCAAACCAGGAGGCTTAATAGGCTTCTGGAGGGAGGTGGCTGGTTGGAAGAAACCATCAACAGCTGCCATGGTCCACGCAAAATGGTCCACTCAAAAAATTAAGTATGGAAACAAAACTCGTAACATACAACAGAATGATGAATTAATACTATCAGATCTGTGATTTTGGAGATTACCCTTAAAATATACGTAAACTCAAAAAAACCCCTATCTCTATCTATATAGTAAATAATAGATTATGTGAAATTGGCCGCTGTGAAGTAACCACAACTTTGGTTATGGAAAGCTAATAAACTATAGGAACCACAAAACCACACTATTATAGTAAGCATTAAATAATAATTAATTATCAAAATAACCGGACACCGCAAATTACTGCATTCATTTTCAGATACTTCGTACATCAGTTCCCAGAAGTATCGATCTTTTGGATAAACGAATGGCACGTTTGCAACGTGTATACCATTTACAGGACTTGCTTTTGTTACAAACTGCAATGCTATAGAATAAACAGCCTTTGATATATCGAGTGCTGGGACTCAGTCCTCCTCTTTGTGTGCAGGGTGTAACTAATCTACAACGCGGGACCAGTTGGAAAATGTCACATGTCTTGGAATTCTTGGTTCTACGACATTAGCTACAATACCACTGTCTTATGTACCCGCCACCTGGCTTTATTTCTGTTATAGACTGCCATAAACTGACAGCTTCCGTAGCATAGCGGTAATGAACGCGGCCGCCGCGGAAGGAGGCGCGGGTTCTATCCCCGCGCAGTACAAATATGTATTTGTATGCATGAATATGAATATTTGACCCCAGACTCCAAAGCTGAAAAAGCTTCGGATGCGACTGGGGTTAACACTGAGATGATGATAATGATGATGACTACTGTCTTATGTAATATTGACGTTCAGAAGGTGCTGATTCTCAGACTAGTTTGAATAAAGGGCTTTTGATTTTGAATAACCTAAACAAAACTTTCTGCTCAATGTTTTCCTTCAACGTTTTTAGAGCAGTGCTGATAAATTTATTTAGAGAAAGGTAAACGCCTGCCTGAACACACGACCTACACTCATGCCTACATCAAATAAATTAATATAGATCTCTATAAGTAAAGTAATCAATCAATCTGTCTAGCCTTCTCACAACCATGCTGGGATCGCTCCCAGTCGTAATACATAGGTGCGGCTGAATAACATCATCCTTGAAATTGACAATAAAATCAAAAGTCATTTATTCAAATGTGGCTGAGAATCACACTTTTCGAATATTAGAATTACTAAAGACAGGCGCCCAAATGTTTCACATCGACGTCCGCTCGACGATGAAGTACCTGGGACCAGCCTCGACAGCCGGTGGAACTTCGAGGAACACTTCCGACGTTTGGCACCCAGACTGGAACGGGCCGGGGCTACCCTGAGGTGGCTCCTCCCTAATCTAGGGGGACCAAACGAATTCTACCGGAGGCTCTGCGCGGGGGCCGTGCGGTCCATGGCCCTTTACGGGGCACCGGTGTGGGCGCGGTCGCTAAGAAAGCGACCAGCCCGATGCCTGACCACGTCCCAGAGGGTCATGGCCGTTCGGCTGGTCCAGGGATACCGCACGATCACTGCTCGCATCCGGCCCTGGTCCAGGCCAAGGTCCGGAGCGAAAGTGCATGGCAGGTCATCACCTCCTTCTGCGAAGCAGTGATGCTGGCAAAGGAGGAGGCGGAGCGCGGTAGGCAACGGGAATCCCAGTGCCCTAATGCCACTAGCCGCCGCAGGAGAAGCCCTGGTCGGGAGATGACACCAAACTCCTAGCCACCGTAGGCGCGGGCCTGCGGGCGGTGAGCAGTGGGCAGCTCGCCGCTTGGTAAGGACCAGGCCCGAGTCGACGGCGCGTCGTGTTTCACGTGCGCCTCAAAAAAATGTCAGCAAATCGTGACGGGATCCAAGAAGACCGATGCCTCCTGGGTCAGGGTTGCGAGTCGGTTAAACAAAAAACCGTGGCCCTAGCCGTCGCACAGGCAAGTGAAGAAACACGGGTGGGCTTAAGTCAGTAAAAGTCCGACACGCCCTTCCGCTCCGCCCAGAGCGGGAGAAGTCATTTGATGATTTCCCATCCCAACAAAAAAATAGACCCCCAAATGTAGCGCCCTTCATCGCTAATAATTAAAAACATATCAATTATTTTTGGGGAAAGAGAAGCTACAATCATCTTTATAATTCTCATCGTTATAAAACCATTAAAAAAATTGAACGGTTTTTTAGAGGCCGGACATAATATTGGGATTATGTCTGGACTGGTAAAGAGTCAGTGACCTCAGAGTTTGCTTCGGCCTTTTTTCTCAGAATAACTATTCTGAGAAAAAAGGCAATAAATATAGGAAAAAGCCAAAGTTCTCTAGTTTTTATAAATATTGTTGACTTGTAAAAATGTTGTACAAACCTAGTTACATAAAATAAATCATTTATAACAAATCCTTCTTGCCATTAGAGTGAAAAATCTGTTAAGCCTAAAAGCTTTATTTATTTTCAAGAACTCAGACTAAAGATTTTTAAGTTCTACACCACGTCTTGGATATAAATAAAGAATTGTGAAAGAAAGAAAAAAACAAAATTCAGCATTTTACCTGCAAACAGCTACGAACAAGATTATTTCAATACAAATAACAAAAAAAGGTCCATACATCACAGTTTAGGAGATTCCACGTCGAATCGCACAGTGGTCAGCTGTATAAATATTGAAAGAAACAAAACATGCAATCCCCATAGAACGCATAAAACATTCGCTTGTAGTAATATTTTGTCTTGTCCGTTTTTACTGCGCCAAGTTAGTTCTAAACAAACTTCCTGGATGCATGGTCGAGTGCTTAAAATTCAGCACGGAGCAGATGCTGTCTAAAATTTTAGTTTTATTTTATTCTAAAACTAAAATTCAGTTAAACTGTATGCTTTTTAGGAGCACTGTATAAATTTTGGATGGAATTTGTTTATGGAATACATGAAAACTTCATGTTCCACGTTTAAATTTTGTAAATGTATTTTCAAATCTGTATTTCCTATAAAATTTTTATAAATAAAATCAAGATTATTATAAGGGCTTACATATATGGTTTGTATTTTAGTCCCAAATATATTTACATAAGTATTTTTGATGAAATTAATGTATTTTCAAATGTCATATAACATTATGCGGAGGCGACGGACGCCGCCGACCCTCTGTAGTACTTTTGCAATCTAACTTATCATTTCCGCACTCTTACATACTCATTTAACTTGCTGGAGTTATTAAATGTACCTAAGTTTATTTCATTTCTGTCGGGAAAAATATAGTAATCTGTGAGGTGGTGAAGTGTGGTCGGTGATAAAGTCTGTACACATCTAGAGCCTTTGAACTGCTTAATAAAAAACATTAGCCAGTGAACAGTAATTGATTGATTAAAGATGTCCAGTCCATAGAGACTATATCTATGTCCTGTAGAAAGACTTATTCAAGTGGAAAATTGGGTCCTGCACCGCAACATGGAGGAAGAGTACGTCAATTAGAAGTATTATAAAGTGCAACTGTATTTGTATAAAACAAACACCACACAATTATACTAACCGCATGAAGAATTCTAAATTTTTTTTCGGGTTGTAAAGAGTACTGTGTATCTGAGTACGATCTGTATTCTGACATTTACTAACCCACAAAATCCACAAAAAATTACCTCCTATTGCCTCCCTACAAATTTTACTATGTTCATACTGCGTATATATTAGACATTGTTCTTCCAAGTAGAAAGTAATCAACTTCATTTCCCTTAGGAAAAACCAACTCGTAGTTTTTCTACAACAAACAATTACTGTTAAGTGCGAAGAGGTGTGGGAATAAGAAGTATCCTGGATAGATTCAATCGGAAACATATTCAGATTGAATTTGGTTTGCACGGAAAGAAGAGGAAACGCATTTAGTACCTTTGGTTTGAATTTTACTGATTGCAAAATTGTTAGACTTTACCAGTAGAGAATTGTGTTTCGGGTCTAACGTTCCTACTGATCGGACTCCAGCGGTTCATTGTGTGAAATAAAATGAAATAATTAGTACCAACATAAAGGATCTATAATTATTCATTTATTTGACGAGTATGTTCTATCAAGTGTGTATGAAGAGTCATCTTTCTAGGCATCAAGTCAGTCTTATTACTTCGATCAATCTTCAGTTATGGACTAACAAACATCGATATTCTGCTGCAATAAAGGCAGACTTATGTATCGTCGACACCAATATTGGAACCAATATTGGCTTATACCAGATTTCTTAAAACGTATGGCTATTGCCAAAATTTTCACTCGAAAATGTTACCTAAAAGAAACAGTCTAACTGATCCAAACAGCTGCCATGCGACGAATGAACGTCCATGACTTTAATGGATTTCAATTTCGGAAATCGAAGAACAAAATACGAAGTTTCGGGTAACAATTGAATACGGACACTTCTCGTGTTAATACGAAAACTGTAAAGGAGTTTTCCTTATACCGTAACTTGATATGTTGTGATTTTTTGCTCTTTTCTGCTTGTATATTGAGTGACAAGATCTCGGGTTATGGTATTACTATGACTTTAGATCTTTTTACATTAATGAGCCTTGGAATTTCTAAAGGTGTTTTGTTTGCCGAGATAAAATTAGAATGGTGTATTCTGTGACATTTTCCAGCAAATTTCATAATTTTCCCTAAAATCGAAACCCGGTTTCACATGATCTGTAGGTTAACAAAAATGATGTACGAACTCAAATGATAAATCCCGTGTTAATCCATAAAGTATCACGATACAAAAACTTAATACTATAACATTCCGAAACAGCGTGGGCGAATTTTTGTAATCAAATTTCCGACGAAGACAATAAAATGTTTACAATCTCATTTAGGCGATTGTAAACATTTTATCATGATACCATGAAATAGCAAATATAGAGTACTAATAACAATGCTTGAATGTAAAGAATTAATTGTTGTGTATTTGAGATCTATGATACTAAAAAACCACTATAATTTATTTCAAACTAGTTTTCCGCCCACGGCTTCGCTCGCGTGGAGTTCGGTTATACCGCGCTTTTTTGGTTTTCCTCGGGAACATCAAATTTTTCCGGGATAGAAGGTAGCCTATGTCCTTTCTGAGGGTCTAAAGATTGTCTGTGCCAAATTTCATCAAAATCGGTTCAGTAGTTTTGGCGTGAAAGCCGGACAGACAGACAGAGATACTTTCGCATTTATAATATTAGTATGGATTAATTCATATTTAACTGATGTTGTCTCGTGATGTCTTATCTTAAAATAACACGTATTTCCATAAGAATATCACCAAATAGAAGCCTTACATTCTGTATAAGTATGTGTGTGTGTATGTTTGTGTGGTAAAGTGTTATTAAATTTCTTCAACATGTCACCTTATCAGTGAATTGCCGCCGGCTTTTTGTATGTATGGGAAGCTTGATTTATTTATTGATAGTTGTTAGTATATTTTTTTATAAATTATAAACTAGCGTTGACCGAAATCCCGCCTGGTGGTTAGCAGTGATGCGATCGTTGATGGTAAAGCGCGCTAGTTCATTAAGAGCCTATTCACTCTAGTCTTGAAGAAACTCAAATTGTAGTGTGATGGAAACACCACCGCCGGAAAATTGTTCCAGTCCCTCGATGTACGCGGAAAGAAGAAGCGAAACGCTTCATCCGGATGTATTGTATGTGTATGTATGGGAAGCTTGATTTATTTAGACGTTCAAATGGTTGACAATAAAGTATGCACTCAAACATGAAGCGTACATAGGTACACTTCATGTTTGAGACTATAAGCACTATAATTGTGAGACTATAACCACTTTATACATGTTCGCTCTTATTCATAAACGATGTTTAAAATTAACTAGTGATTAGCGATTCTTTAACCATCAATTTTAGACATTTGTACGTCACTTAACTTTAATCATCGTTTATGAATAAACCCCTTGAACACACCAGTGTTTATTCATAAACAATAATTAAAGTTAAGTAACGTACAAACGTCTAAAATTGATGGTTAAAGAATCGCTAATCACTAATTAACTTTAAACAATAAAGTGGTTACAGTCACACAATAATTATGAAACCTGCAAATAAAGGAAAGTTGCATACTGAAAACGAGAGGCAGCGCTGCAATTGCAAAATTCACACTCCAATTCCTCATGCTCCATGCTCTTACCAAATACAAAGTTAATCATATCGTAAAACAATGGTGCTTTATTAAATTCCCCAAAAGTCGTAAGGGTTTTATGGTACGATCTTAATTAAAATTATTTTACTAGCAGTACTGCCCAAGATATATTTTTAGACATAGTTATATTAAAACGAGACGTTTAATTAACACACCTTTATTCAATTTTCTACTTTATCTCTAAAGCATTAAGGCTCAAGGTTGTTTGGGAATATTTGACGCTTTCGGATAGCTGGACTTGCTGTCGTCCGTACATAAATAAATATTTATACAATTTTCTCTGAAATTATCACGACAAAATGTAATACCGTTATGGAATTCCGTCAACTATTTGATTGAAATGGTTTCATTATATCCCTACATAATATTATAAAACAAAGTCACTTTTACTTTCCCTATGTCGCTTTGTATTATTAAATCTTTAAAACTACGCAACGGATTTTGACAGAGTTTTTTAATAGATAGAGTGAACAGGAAGATTTTATGTATATAACATGCATAATATATAAGAGGAACACTGATATATTTTACACATGTCGCAAAATAATTCCATTTTTTGAGCTTACATTGCAAACGCTGACTGAACCCTATGAGATCCTAATCAATGCCTACAAAAAAGTCTGCGACACCATGTACCTATCTACCTACTATAATTTCTTCATTATGACTACTTTTTTATGTTTGAAAACTTAATTAAAATGCCAGTCGAAATCAGAACCCACTATTTCTCCCATATTATTAATCCTTATGCAAATAAATTACGTCATATCAAAGGTAATTTCAGTAGCAGCAGATCTCTTTTTAAATTATTGGAATTGGTTGTTTCATTCAGGAGATATCACGATTTATTCAAAACTAAACACCAGAAAAAATCCGCGTGTCGCTTGCGCCCGTGCCGGCCGCCTGCTACTTGAGTGTTTCTCTGCCTAAACCGCAGAGGGAGTGAGCGTGAGCCGGAGCGGGGGACCATTATTTCGAACAAACTTGCTAACCCGGTAGGCTTTTATTCTGTTTGAAGGTGGTGGAACTGTCTATCCATGGACAATAAGGTCGATGTATCTTGCAGAGTCAGATATTGGCTGATGGGCGGCACAGTAGACATTATTTATATTGGAAGGCCACCGTTTCTTAAGGAAGACTTAGGTACCTATATCATTTGTCCACGTGCGAAGCCGGGGCGGGTCGCTAGTCTTATCTACATAATTTATAATCGCCGCTCATAGACCTGAAGTAATCAGATGAAAATAGCAGCACCTCAAACGCAACCTGCAAATCAAAACCAACTTGTAAAGTGCATTAAATATTATCACGTGCAATCAATCTTTAAAGGCCTTTACACGTCAAAACAAGTTATCTAAAATCATCATCATTATCATTTCAGCCGAAAGACGTCCACTGCTGGACTTAGGCCTCCCCTAAGGTTCTCCACGACGACCGGTCCTGCGCCTACCGCGGTATCCCGCGACCTTCACCAGGTCATCGGTCCACCTTGTCGGGTGACCCCTGCGTCTTCCCGTGCGTGGTCGCCACTCGAAAACCCGTCGGCCCCATCAGGCATCGGTCCTACGGGCAACGTGCCCAGCCCACTGCCACTTTAGTGTTGCAATTCTTCGGGCTATGTCGGTTATCTAAAATGATTGCTTAAAAATAACAATATGAAATCTTGGTAATTTGCTAACAAAGTATCACGATGGGTTAGTCGAATATTTCCTAAGAATGCCCAGAAATAATAATTTGGTGAAGTTTGATTTAGATGAGAATCAATGCCTCAAGCCAAATTAATATGTTTAGATTACGGTTGAACTTAATTAAACAAAAACAGAAATAAACAACAGAAATTAGCATGCCAGAATGTGTTTACACACTCTTTGATAAACAGAGTTCCGAACAGAATTAGTTCCTCATTAATTTCTTGTGTAAAATTTTAATTTTTGCTACAAAAGTTTGGGGAAACTTCTCGTTATGTTTTAAGTTTTAATTAATAATGAATCATTAGCGAAGATGAAACTTTCGCCATTTAACTTCTAATATTAGCATGCTATGAATTTCCTGTGAGGCGCCTTTATTTTCTTAATGTTTATGTTTGTTAGGTACTTGCTGAGTCCCTCGGTATCGTTCTCTTAAGATTCAATACCGAGGAAATAGCGTAACAATAAGTATTACACGTGTCAATCCAGGTTTTAAACCACCTGTGTGTCAAGTTTTATCAAAATCCGTTTAGTAGTGTTTCCGCTAAAGAGTAACAAACTTCCATCCATCCATTCATTAAAACTTTTTTCATTTTTACTCTTAGAAGGATTCAGTTGGATGGCAACGCTATGTATCCCTTGAGACATCTTATTTCCTATTCTACTAATATCATAAGCGCGAAAGTTAATGAGGATGGGTAAATGGTTGAATGGATTATGTGTATTGCTACTGTTTCATTAAAAAACGTCACAATAAACTTTACGGTAATTTAGTTTCAGCTGCATAATTTTAGATCCTTATTCCTGGTTATGACTCATTTTTGTGCCAAATTTGAAACAAATCCGTTCAGGCGTTTTTGTGCCACTGAGATAAACAACATTCAGTCAGACATCTTCAAAAAGTTTCGCATTTACAGTATTAGAAGGATTTATCAAAATTACCTACATATACTTTTTATTTCCGATCATCATCATCATCATCTCCGCGTTAATCCCAGTCGCATCCGAAGCTTTTTCAGCTTTGAAGTCTGAGGTCCACTTTACCAGTCGCTTCGCTTCACGGAAAATATCGAAGTTTAGCCAAAATCAGCAGTTAGCCTGGTAAAGCGGACCCCAGACTCCTGAAGAAAAACTACGGATGCGAATGGGATTAACGCTGGGATGATGATGAGTGTAGTCAATAACCAAACGACATGAATAGTTTTCGTGCAAAAAATCTGAGACAACAGTCAATGCCCGTTTCACAACGCATCCATTAAATTGCGTATTCCCCCTACGCGGTATACAAGACGAGGCGAAACAGGTAGAACAAGTGAAATAGCGAATCAAATACAGAAGGTAATTAAATCTAAAGCAGCAATGGAAATTGTACTATCAGTGTTAGAATTAAGGCTCAAAATATACATAACTATTTCAAATTTAAGTGGTTACTACAAAGTTTCTTTCAAATAGTTGAGCATATTGGCGTAACATAAACGACGCGCGAACTGTTTCTTATGGTTTGAAACTAACTGGCTTATTATGTAACTTTAAAAACTTCGTGGGAGGCGTATCGCATCTGTTACCTGCCAATTATTGTAGTATGTGGCAAGGTTGCAGGTATAAAGAGGGCTCCAACAACCCGTAACGACTGCCATTAGATGTTCGCATGGCAACGGGGACCAACGGCTTAACGCAGTTTCCGAGGAACGACCATACTTTTTAATTCCGATATTTCCACGACACATATAAGTGTTTCTGTTCATCACACGCGGGACGCTGCTAGTAGAGATATAACGGCAAATTCTAAAGGATATTTCTTGATATTTTTTAAACAAAAAAAATACCTTTAGCAGAACATAGAATTGCTGACACAACTAATTTCTGGATACGACTGCCGTCTGATCTAGACAACCCTTATCAACTTACAGTTGGATGCTGCTGGCCATTTGAAATAGTCTCTTGGTTATTTTAAGGGCATTTTTATAGAGACAGGGTTATCCTGTAGTTTCTTTTTACGCTTAAGACAAAAGTTGGGGAAAAAACTGAAACCCTCGTCTTGTCACTGCTCTTAAAACGGTAAAAAAACATCGTGAGGAAACATGGGCCCTAATATGCTATTTTTATAAAGGACATCAGGCACTTTCCATACATTGTTGGTTCAAAAAAATTAAATTGATTGTTTTGTAATATTGTTGTGGTTTTGGTTTTATGTTTAATATTATTACTTTAGGTATATTTAATATTATTACTTTTATACCTATCATAGTCATATTCTATTTCCTTCTTGTTCTTACACACTATTGTCTACATTACTGTTTTACTTCTCCTTTCGCAGGTCTGCTGGAAGAAATTTCTTAAGAAATAAGCAGCACCTTTGCACTCAGATCTTAATTCTGTCGTATTTTTATGTATTTTATTGTGTGTACATAAATAATAAAATAATAATAATAAATAAAATTGCGCAGCCAGACCTAGAATTATTCCCAATATCTAGGCTATATTAAGACTTTTAAAAAAATATATGACTTAACACTGTAGCTGCATATTCTGAGTAGTTATTTAGTTAAGAAGAAATTTTGAAATTTTGAAGTCCTCAAATTCTGGCACATCCACTGACTGTCCTTTGTCATTCTGACACGATTCCATTATTATTTCATTGTCATTATGCTTTAAAATTCGTAATCTAATAAATTCATAATGATCGATCAATTATCTTAGTCGTCTCTTAATGTAACGGTGATAGAATAATATTGCCGTATTGGCATTATTATAAAACCCGTTAGTAGAAATGATTTTCTAGAAACGATTGCTCAATTAGAACATTTATGAATATGAAGTGGAGTGTCAATGATTGACCACTAGAAAGTCATAATGACACAATTTTGTTAGTAGATTACGAAACTTGTCATAATAGGAATGTTACCTGAGTAAAAAAAAAAATTGATTCTATTTAGTCCGTCATTCAGATTATAGAAAAATATTGGATACGTATATTTGGTTTTATGAAATCAATAAAAATTGACAAATATAAAAGGCATCAAAGATCAGGAGTGGTGGCTGGTGACGTCACTGCTTGCTAAAAAGTGTAGCGTGCAGTGACGTCACACGAGTTTTCAACGTGCTGTGTCGTCTTCATTTTTTGTTTATATGAAAAAAGAAAAATACGTGTCCAGTATTTTTTTAGAAATCTGACTAACGGACTAAATAGTTTTTTTTAGTCAAATACCCTATTGATCATTATGAGATCACTGATCGACCATTATGACACTATTTTAATAGCAGACTAGGGCCCCCGGCATGTCGCATATGGTTGTTCTAGGACATTTGGGTTTCCTAGCTTTTATTGATCGAAGACTTGACATCTACCAAGTACCAACCCGCACGAGGCCCACATGGTGTATTGAGGCCTAAGTCCATTTACTGAAGGCATTATCATAAAAGAGCGAATATTATAAAATTATATTCATAATTTTTAAACAAAATCGCTAAGCCAGACAACAGAGCTTTGTCCCAGATAAGAAGCAATGCTAGTATTATTTTAATTAATGGCAAATGCAAACTAAGAGTGATTAAAAATGGCAAGAGAATTATTAGTCCTGACAATGTCTTGCAATTAATCTTAGGACTTATGTCGGGACAAAGTTAAATGAGGGATTTAAATACAAAGACTCTTTATTAAACTTTTGAGACGGTGAACGCGGATATCTTGAGGGCACTTTTCATTATAACTACTGTAATTTTAAGAATGATAAAAGGGTTTAACATAGAAATTTCGCTGTTCGATTATCTTTGCTTCTTTAAGTCTGACGGTAGAGAAAAAAGCCCAAAAGGAAGATAATTGTTATTCCAAAACCCATGTGAGGCCCATTGTGAGCGACCACGTTTCAGTTCCGTAAGTCATCACTGGCAACACACTGGTCAAAGACATTAGTCTTGAGACACTGTGGTATCTTGGACGACGATAAGATGTAGCGTAGCTCCCCGAACGCTGCCCAGACGAGCTGGATTCGACGAGACACCTCTTTCTCG
Organism: Sesamia nonagrioides; assembly: GCA_017933935.1. Classification (NCBI taxonomy): domain Eukaryota; kingdom Metazoa; phylum Arthropoda; class Insecta; order Lepidoptera; family Noctuidae; genus Sesamia; species Sesamia nonagrioides. The sequence goes on along the minus strand of JADWQK010000583.1, from coordinate 3,016,631 downwards.
AAGTTGGACCTACCTAGTTGGACTGTTTGTCCTAGGTGTTTGTCCTACTCATGGGAATCGTGCGGTCCATGGCCCTGTATGGGGCCCCTGTGTGGGCGATGGACCTGACGGCCGGAACACTCGCCATTCTGCGCAAGCCGCAGAGGGCGATGGCCGTCAGGGTCGTCCGCGGGTATCGCACGATTTCCTACGAGGCGGCTTGCATCCTGGCCGGATCCCCGCCCTGGGACCTAGAGGCGAAAGTACTCGCGTCATTATACCGATGGCGCGAGGAAGAGCGGACACGGGGCTCCAGTCCGGCGCAGCGGCAGACCGAGCTGCGCCGAGAGGAGCTCCGTCAGGTCCTGGTGGCGGACTGGCGGCAGAGGCTTATGCGCTACCGTCGAGGCGATCCGGCCAGTACTCGACGACTGGCTCGGGAGAAGGCACGGCTCCCTGTCGTTCAGGGTGACGCAGGTGCTGTCGGGGCACGGCTGCTTCGGCAAGTACCTGTGTCGCCTAGGCAGGGAGCCGGACGCTCGGTGCCACCACTGCGTCCAATGCGGGGAGGATGTCGCAGAAGGAAGCTGCGGAACGGGAGAGGGAGATCTCAACTCCCTTCCCGGGCCGCAGAAGACGCACCGGGCGCCGTAGAAGGGCGGATAACGCCCTCTTCCGCCCCCCATGAATGGGTCCAGGGGCGAGGGACATGGGGAAGTCCCCGCCCCCTATTCGATGGACCCCGCGGCGGAGGCGCGCGCGAGTGGCAGCGCGCGCCTCTGAGGCGATGCACGGGGTAGCTTAACACCCCACTACCCCGTGCCGGAGACGAGGCCCGGACAGACCGGGCCAGCACTAGAGTGTGGGGCTGCGGAAGAATTTAGACTCCCGCGGCCCCATGCGCGCTCGTGATAGAAGAGACACCGGGGTGGTTTTAGTCAGTAAAAGTCTGACAGACCCCGTCGCCCACCCTAGGGCGGCGGACATCCTATGAGGATTTACACCTCGAAAAAAAAAAGGTATATATACTCGTCAACAACTTCGAGTGCAGAGCAACCAACTAGAATTAGAGTGGGTGCGACATGAGAGTTCGACATGATCTTCGTGTTATCTAGGTTCATCCTTAGACCTACTTGTTGGGAAGCTCTGCTGAGGTCATTGAGCATTTTGCTCAAGTCTTCCAGGGCCATCTTATCGGGGAGATTAGTTATCTCGATTTAGGATGACCGATTTTTTATTGTTATCTATGAGATATACACATGTGAAATTTACCTAAATCGCCTAAAACTGATATAAAAGCATTTCACATACCTTTTTTTGAAGATGGGAAATCAGCAAATGACCTCTCCAGCTCTGGGCAGAACGAAGGGGTGTGTCAGCCTTATACTGACTAAAATCCACCAGCGATCCTGCACCTGCCTGTACGCCAGCAGCCGTAGAATCTCTTTTTATCTCTTTTGAATAACCCGCTGCCCTGGCAGACATTATACATACATTTAATGTAGTGCGATCCGCGGACGGTGAACTGAAGCCACTTATAGCTATAGCTAATGTTTAATCAAGATCAGACTAAATCGAATTCCAGTGCGTATTGGCTGCGTCAAAGCCTGCCCTAAGAATGTACCTAACACTAACTTGTAATTATTTGCGAGCCGAAGCTTAGATACCTTTTTAATTGGTTTATAATTAGTGAAACTTCGACTTTGAGTCTGATGTTAGAATTTCGGCCATATTTTCTGTTAATGTTGTGTTTAAAAGAATACGTAATGAAATTGTTGAATATCATAGAAAACCCATCGCCAATGTTTTGTTCTTTTGTTTCTTACATTTATTCTATCTTAAATTTATTGGTATTTTTAGTCGAGTTTTGAGAAAAACTAAAATTTTGTTAATTGAATAAGCTAATTATTTTGAAAAATAATATTAGTGTTAATATATGTAAAAGCGCGTCTTTTATGTATTCGAAAACAGGGCTCCTATAAAGAAATTACATTTCCCAAAACGTGTAGGAAAATGTGGTTTCTTCTCACATAAATGAACAGAAAGGGAACTTGTTCGTTTATGGTGAGACATGACTCACATGAGGCAAGGAAACCACATAGTTGGTGGAAAATATAGGTCAATCTACACAAAAATACCATCGCTTAGGGGTCAGGACAAATGGTTTCTAAATAATAAATAATTATTCTTATTATCAATAACAATTTTTTGAAGTGAAAAATAATTATCAATAATAAGTTTCTTGAAGTGAAAAATTCTTTAGCAGCGTTGTGCAGGTTTTTTGAGATGGGTAAGAAATATAAAAATGGCGGACAGGACATGTGACCTGATCGAAAATTAGTAAGACGGAGGAAGAGTAGACCAATGTTCAAGTTTTCACTTCTGCAAATGTAGAAAACAAATGGATTATCGCCCATAACATTGATCGAAAAGCTCTTCGCTTATTTTATCTAGAAACCACATTTTCCTATACACGCTTGCCTAACAATAAATATTCAATTAAGTGCAAGGTTAGAACATAAATTAATCATGACAAAATTAGCATACGTCCCTTAGGAAATGAATGTATCTAACGGGATGAATAATGATCGCGACACGCTGGAGACTGATGTGTCAATCTTTGACTTAATTGAGATTAAACTTGGTGACGATGGAGAAGTCATTGTATTTGGAGCTATGGTGATATATGGCACAGAGCACGGAGATGCCTCGGCAGTCGCTGTAAAATGTGCATTGTTAACACATTCCATACAAACTAAGTGTTTATATAGATATACATAGAAAAGACATATAATTGAAGGGTATAGTGTGAGTATGTGTATTTCAAAGATAATTTTAACATTCCAACATTGTCGTATTCCGGCATGATGTCTAGTGAAGCCGTACTAAGAACGGGTCTAAGCAGTTGTGTTGCGATGTGTGCCGGGTACGCAGCGCCAAATTTTGTTGTGTCAGGAGTTTGATCGTGGAGGGTCTCCAGATAAATCTCCCTCTGGTACAGAATCGTTGGTCGTATTGTTAGGTTTAACATTGCATCACCTCCCTCAACTGCCGTCTTCCATCCTATTCACTCAGTTTTTTAAGTGAAAAGGCTCTTAATAAACTAGCGCGCTTTACCATCAACGATTGCATCGCTGCTTACCATAAGGCGAGATTGCTGTCAAGCACTAGTTTATAATTATAAAAAAAATCAGTAAAGCAAATTGCAAATTTTTACTACAGTGAAATCTGATGTCTAGGTTGTTTAAAAGGCTAAAGTTTTTTAAACAAACCAGACGCAAACTGGGTTACGTCATTATAAATAATATAATTTATTTAAGCGTGTTCATGTTAAAATTCCATCAAAGTTTTGTACTACACCTACTCATGTGAGTACAAGCCGGTGAAGTTTTTAACACGATTTGACTGAATTTATTTTCAAGTTCTTTGTTAAAGAGTAAAATTGCCTTGGCACGAACATGGAGTAGAGACAAATGATATTTTTAAGCAGGTAGCTTTTACAGGGAAAATGTGGTCAGCACTTAAAGTTTATGGCATATTTTACAATAACTTAATTTTAAATCTGATAATCACGAATTCTAAGTAATTTTTTCTGCCGATCCGACGCTTTAAATAAGTTTCTTATCAACTCAATATTCATACGAATTCCAACTAATTTAATTTCCGAAAATAATCGGAATTCTATTCAGAATTATATATAAATAACTCTGACAACTCAGTTTCTATTTCAAAAGAATATAGACTGAAATAGGATCAGAAGAGCAATTCTCGTATAAAAGAACGTTAAGACTGTCAAAAATACCTCTAATTTTCCGAAATTTTTGTCATTTATTTTCTTTCGTTTTTTTTTTTATTAAATATAAACTAGCGCTTGACCGCAATCCCGCCTGATGGTAAGCCGTGACGCAATTAATTATGGTAAAGCGCACTAGTTTATTAAGAGCCTATTCGCTCTAGCCTTGAAGACACTCAAATTGCAGTCAGATGGAAACAGAGTCACTGGCAAATTATTCCAGTCCCTCGATGTACGTGGTATGAAAGAGGCGAAACGCTTCGTCCGAATCGTAGTAGTGTTAACGACTTAAGGGTGGAAACTTGCCGTGCGGCGGGTCGTCCGATGGTGGAACGGAGATGGAGAAACTAAATCATGCAATTCGCATTTAAATATTTTCGCTTTGATGACATTACGACTATTTTATGAACGTCGTTAGTTACAAGAATAGACTTTCAGATTTATGCAATCATCCCTGTCATACTATTTATAGTTGTTACATGTCGAGCGAGTGTCCATCGTTGCAATTTCAACAGTATTTCTATGACAAAAATGACATGACTCGCCACGCCGCTTGGAATGGCTATACCTAGATCTATGATAAAGTGAAATGAAACTTTTTTCTCACGAGTCAAGTTCACAAAAGAGGTTTCATTCCTACAATTGGCGCGAATAGAGGATGTCTCCTGGGTATTCGTGAAAGACACGAGGAAGGTAGTTTTTTGAAAGATGTCGTTCAAGGGAGCAATTTTATCAAACCTTAACTTAGTTGCAGTAAGTTTTGCTAATAATTTTTGTATTGTACATACATATATGAAAAAAATCGTCCTCCGTGGCGCAGCAGTCAACACGCCTGCCTGCGACGTGGAGGCCCCGGGTTCGATCCCCGGCCAGGTCATGACGGAAAACGATCTTTTCCTGATTGGCCTGGGTCTTGGATGTTTATCTATATATTTATCTATTATAAATATAGTATCGTTGAGTTAGTATCCCATAACACAAGTCTCGAACTTACTTTGGGGCTAGCTTAATCTATGTGATTTGTCCGTATATATTTATTTATTTATATTTATTTATTTGTAAAGGCCGAAAACATGTCCGACCTTACCCGACTCACCTGTTGTACCTTCAAACCCTTATTACACGATGTTCAAGCACTTAAAATTATTAATAATGATTATCCCCCTTATTTATAAACGCTGCTTAAAGTTAACTAGCGATTGTTTAACCATACATTTTAGGGATTTGCACGTCAATTAACTTTAATCATCGTTGATGAATAAACCCCTTAAACACTGTGATGCTTATTCATAAACGATGATTAAAGTTAAGTGATGTTAAAAGGTCAAAAATTTATAGTAAAGTTTATACAAAACAAAATTTTACAATAAGCTACTGCACATAATGTAAAAGTAAAACAAAAAAATACCTACAAAGCATGCCAAAACAGCATGCATTTTTCAAGGACCCCACCTTAAAAAGACAAGTAAAACCAGTTCATGAGTAAGTAACGAGACAAACTCTCGCAATGTGAACGCATCAGTTGCTTCTCCTTTATCCAAATAGCTGTACTGGGCGCCATATACGTAAATAGGCGGTAACGTAGAAAGATGGCCGCCATTTGTTAAATTCATCAGATCAGCGCCTTGCTCGAAGCTCATACGTCTACATGGTCCATCTACTTCAATATGGTAAGTGGCTGTAAATCTAAATCAGGCCAATAGGTGTAAGACTCTTACAAAGTAAATTGGTATGAATTTTCATTAAATTACGAGTTAGCTAGCGAGAAAGTGTCAAAGAAAATATATGATCCTTACTTATATTATAAATCGGACATTGACAGCCTCCGTGGCGTAGCGGTAGCGAACGCGACCGCTGCGCAAGGAGGCGCGGGTTCAATCCCCGCACAGTGCAAATATTTGTATGCATGAATATGAATATTGGCACTGGTCTGGTCGTGCCTCGGAAAGCACGTTAAGCCGTTGATCCCGGTTACCATACGAACATCTAATGGCAGTCGTTACGGGTTGTTGGAGCCCTCAAAAGTCCAACAATTGGTTTAACTGCAATGCTTCGATATCGCCTTCGGGTTGTGGAGGTCAGACGGCAGTCGCTTCACGGAAAATGTCGAAGTTTAGCCAAAATCAGCAGTTAGACTGGTAAAGCGGACCTCAGACTCCAAAGCTGACAAAGCTTCGGATGCGACTGGGATTAACGCTTAGATGATGATGATGATGACTTATATTATAAATCGGAAAGTGAGTTTGTTTTTTTGTTCCGCTTTCACGCTATAACTACTGAACCGATTGCTTTGCAATTTTGCAGACGTAAGGTTAGAAGTCCGGATTAAATAATAGAGATACTATTTATCTCGGAAAAATTTGTGGTACCCGAGGGAATGTAAAAAGCGTGATATAACCGAATTCCACGCGGGCTAAGCCGCGGGCGGAAAGCTAGTAATGAAAAATTCTAAAATATATTATGAGATATAGTAATCGACGGCTTCTCTTATGAGTTACTAGCTTCCCGACCGCGGCTTCGCCCGCGTGGAGTTTGGTTATATCGCACTTTTTAGATTTTTCTCGGGAACATCAAATTTTTCCGGGGTAAAAAGTACCCTATTCCCGGACCCGGACCTCTAACTTTACGTCTGCAACATTTCAAAGCAATCGGTTCAATAGTTACGGCGTAAAAGCAGAACAAACAAAAAAGTATACTGACTTTCTCATTTATAATATTAGTAAGCATTTATCCAACGCTGGATAATTTTATGTAACACTTAATTACCTTTTTGACCAGTATATGAAATCATCAAATAACCTCTTCCAATTAGAGCGGTGCGGAAGGGTGTGTCAGATTTTTACTGTCTAAAACCCACCCGTGTTCCTTCGATTGCCTGTGCGCCAAAGACCGGGGTATCTTGTTCAAACTACCCGTGGCCCTGGCAGAGACAAAGTTACCATACAATTTCATTGAGTGTACATCTCATAGTGAGTACTCCTTTATTATTATGTATTCCTTCCCTTTATTATTAGTCTGTAATTAGTTCTGACACGCGCCATCTTGATTTCTCATCGACATTCTGTTGTGACTTAAAAATAATATTTCATTTAGAAAGCGATAAAATAAAAAAACTTATTCAAATTCAGGTGAATTTACCGTGAAAGTGATTATAGCTTTCGTTTGATAGATCCAATACGTGGGCGTGATTTTGGTATTTATTTGAGGTTAACCTCATTTTTAATGTATTTATAGAATAATTACATGTTATAAAGAAGTTTGACTTTTCACGAGTGTATATTTCATACACGCTCTTTTGTATGTATATATAATACATACACATAAACAGAAAAGAAATATGTGACAGAAAAATACGTACGAATATGTTCATTTCTAAGAAAGTCTCTTCCAGGATACCTACGTTAGGAGAGTACCTACTTAAAATCTTGTATAATTATTTAATAAAAAGAGAGTACATAAAATTTGGATAAAATGTGTGTTAGAATAGAAGGGGAACCTCTTACCACAGGAAGCTAAAGATCGTGCGAAATGGAGGTGAATGTGCAGCCGTGCAGGAAAGCGGACCCCGGGCTCCAACGCGAAAGCCGCGGGTGCAACCGGGATAAACGCTGAGATGATGATGATGATGATGATGAGAATAGAAGGGGAACTAAAATACATAGAATTTTGTTAAAAGCTCACTAAATCTTTAATTCCTATAAGTTTCTGACCAAAACACCCCGAATAAAAAGATCGCATTTATAAATCACAGATATAATTCCACTTCCTCAATAAATTAAGTTCTGTGGTATATTTATAGTCTAGACGAAAACACGCTGAATACGCTTCGAACTAAACGGGCAACTATATATTATACAAATTATGGTAGTATATGGTAAACTCACACAAATCATGTGCGCGGCTAAGGAGCTAACTTAGGCAATAAAAGTGGCACAATATGGCGCACAGCAAATGGCCGAATGATGATAACGCATGAACAGCTTAGTTCGATGACCTCCAAAAGTTTAGAAAGATATTGCCGCCAAGCGATTCGTCGCGTTCCGGCATGATGTCTGGTGAAGCCGTACGGAGGACGGGTCTGAGCAATCGTGTTGCGATGTATGCCGGGTACGATGCACCAAATGTTATTGTGCCGGGAGTTCGGTCGTGGAGGGTCTCCAGATCAGTCTCCCTCTGGCGCAGCATCGTTGGTCGTGCTGTTGGATTTAACATTGCATCACCTAGCTCAACTGCCGTCTTCCTTCCTATTCACTAAGTTTTTTTTTTAGTGAATAGGCTTTATTAACTAGCGCGCTTTACCATCAACGATTGCATTACTGCTTACCATCAGGCGGGATTGCAGACAAGTACTATTTTATAATGATTAAAAAAATATATATAAATAAAATCACCAACTACTACGAATGTCCGGTCATGAAGTACTTGAGCTTCCATTTTTTTTTTTAAATTAACGTTAAAAGGTATTATAGCATCTAATAAAAGATATCATTAAAGGATCCGTACTCACAATTCCAAAAATACTTTATCTTACAAAAGAAAACCGTCGGTTCTAATTACATTCAGAAAGCCTTATTTGTCTCCGCAAATGCTACCTGAAAACTTGATTAAGGCAGAGCCAAAATTAGCCACACACTTTTAAAAATTGCGGGCTTAATATAAATTAATATGAAAATATTTCAAACAAAAATATGAAATAAAAATGCTGATTCAGTAGCTGTATTACTTCTTTGACATTCAGACATTGAAGGCCGTTTGAACGTGAATTCCGTGGCGTCATTCCTTCATGTATATATAACGATTTATTATTATTATTATTGTGTTGTCTGTCGATGTAACTCGCTTTGAATAGGAGACAAATCTAATATTGTAGTGTGTGGTACAAACTCGTCTGGCATAATATCTGCTTTCTTATGTGATTGTTCTGTAGTTACATTGTATCGTATTTGTTGGCTAATATCAAGAATTTGTTTTGTAACCACAGAGTAATCGAAGTTCTACAAAAAGGCGCTTAAGAAGGCTCGCTTCGACCGCATTACCCATGTTGTCAACAAGATCTCTACGCAGACATACGGTAGCGATTTGAGAACTTTTTTTGGCCCACACTGCCTCCGTTGGTTAAGCCTGATTGAACACTAGCTCATACGGCGAGAGAGGAAGCAGGTCTCTTTACATCCCTCTTTTTTTTCTCCCATTATTCACGTCTGGATACTACTAGTGCTACTCCACCGTAGTTGCCTCACTTCGACACTATAATGCCTGAGGTTGGCTAATGCCAACCTCGGGCATTATAGTGTAGAAGTGTAGTGTGTGGTAGTGTTCCTAATGGAACAAGGAGGTTCTGAGGATACTATGTCGTCCGGACGTGAATAAAATTAGTGGACCAGAAGGTACACTAGCGATTGTTCTCAAGGCTTGTGCGACCAAGTTGTCTCCTGTATTGACACGCTTGTATTGCCTCTCATTAAGATCTGGTGTAGTGCCCAAATTCTGGGAGCTTGTCAACATGCAGCCCATGCCTAAAAGTAAAAACACGGTTGTCGTGCTGACCCTACCAACTATTGGCCGTTTTCAATACCCTTGTTAATTTTTGTAATAAGATTTCTATGACCTGATTGTTAATGAGTGACAGCGCGTAACAATAATGGATTGCTTATTCTGACCTACAGGAATGTGTGCAAATAAGTGTGAGTACGGATTAATTACTTTACAAAAATTAGTTTCAGTGATCCTTTCACTTGAACTATTTTTTATAAATTGTGGCCTATGTCCAGCAGTGGACGTCTTTCGGCTGAAATGTCCACAAAACACACACATACGTACAGTGATCATCAGATGATGATGATGATGAATTAATCCGTATGAGATGTACTCTGTATGAGAAGAGACCTGTGCCCATAGTGAGATGATAAAAAGGTTGATGATGACAGTTAATTCCACTCTCACTTCGCGTAAGTTTTCAAGGTAATACGGTTATGGAATCGCACTAAAGGTTGAGCTAATTTAATTTCTTTTTTTTACGTACTGCTTTTTTCAACCCTACGAGTGTAATATCCCGCTGCTAGGAAAAACCTACCCAATCCTTCTTGGAACTCTTTTCCCACACCACCTCGATTCATTAATAAACGCATAAATATGTAACATCATCCATTTGAGCCACTAGAGAAATATCACCAAGTTGCCAAGAGAGAGTCAACTTAATTAAATAACTAAGTTAGATTATCTTAGGCGCGTGTTTCGCTAACTATAAAGCCCATGTCATAGTTCAAGTTTTGTTAGGGAGTGCACCTACATGCTGCTTTGATAGTAGGAATTGTTGGTGGAAGATTCTTGTAGATACGCTTATGTGTTAGGTAAGTTTACTTGATTTTGCGTTCACTTAATTGATCCAAATTACATGTCATTTCTGATTTGTCATTCAAAATAGGCTGAAATTCAGTACTCATAAAAACGTCAAATTACAAAAAATAGTCCTCCAAAACGCGCGTGTTTCACTTCTTTCTAGTACTTTCATTTGGAAGAAGTGAAGAAGAGTGTCGCAATATCTAGCAGCATAGCTGTCTGTCCACTTAGAAAATACGTGATTACACAGAGTACTAGGTATTTACATTATAAGAGATAGGACATTGAATTAAATTATTTGCCATATGCCAGCTAGCCATGCTAATATATCACTAAATACAAAAAAAAAAAAACTATATGTAATTCAGTAAAAAAAAATAAAAATGTTAATATAAACCTACTACCTAAATGAAAGGCAGAAAGAGTCAAATGTAAATAAAATCTTGTTATCTAAATAAAATTCCCCAGACATTAATTTTATTACTGTGGAGTGCTTAAGGACAATGCTTCTTTGCCATCTTAATTTTGTTTCTTTTTTTTTTCATATGAACGTGGTCTTCATATGATGTAACCAAGATTATGTCTGGACTTTAAAAGAGACTGTGGCCTTTTATTTAAAAATTATAAAAAGTGCTTGACCGCGATCGCGCCTGATAGAAAGCAATGATGCAATCGATGCTAGTAAAGCGCGCTAGTTTATTAAGAGCCTAGCTTTGAAGACACTTAAATTGTATTCAGTTAAGCCGATAAGCCGTTGGTCCCGGTTGCCATGTGAACATCTAATGGCAGTCGTCACGGGTTGTTGGAGCCCTCAAAAGTCCAACAATTGGTCTAACTGCAAGGCTGCGATATCATCTTCGGTTTGTGGAGGTCAGACGGCAGCCGCTTCAAGGAAAATTTCGAAGTTTAGTCAAAATCAGCAGTTAGACTGGTAAAGCGGACCCCAGACTCCAAAGCTGAAAAAACTTCAGATGGGACTGGGATTAACGATGGGATGATGACGATGAGGCGGGATTGCGGTCAGGCACTAGTTTATAAAACTAAAAAAAAACAAATGCTTCAAGGTTTTCAGAGAAGTCCACTACTGCTTTCGTCTAAAAGAGTCTTGATAATAGATATATCATTTACATTTCATTTGGAGGAGTGGAACAGCTCCAATACAGGTCTAGCATCACGGGCCACTGCTCGCTGAATAAGCATCTCCACACAATAGGCATAACAGACAACCCTCTGTGCAGAGCCTGCATTGAGGCTGACGAGACAGTTGCGCATGTACTCTTCGAGTGTACAGGCGTTACCCAAATTAGAAACGAAACCATAGGAGCACCAAGATCTTACACAGATGTTCTCAACCGGCTAGGAGACCTGATGGGCTTCTGGAGGGAGGTGGGCTGGTTGGAATAACCGCCAAAGGCCGCCATGGTCCACGCACAATGGTCCGCTGGAGGGACTGAGTGCGGAAACCAAACCAATAACTTAAAACATAGAACAGTTCTGGCTATGATTGCCGGGAGGTTTGATTGCCCGTATATCGGGCATTGCTGCAGCAGGCATGTTGTTAGCCGTGTTCGGTAACTTGTGTTTCATGTGTTCTGTTGTGTGTGTCTGTATTCTGGTTACTGTATGGGTGCTTTAGAGTTTCTTTTTTAAACGTTGCCCCATACTTGGAATTATTCCTGTATCGTTGCACTATGGAAAATATGGGTCTTTTGCTGATTAAAAATCTATAGCTCTCTTATTTTTCAAGATAAACAGTTGAAATTTTGCACCAATGTAGTTCATAGTCTATATATTTAATTAGGTTTACATCTAATAAGCAATAGGTTTTGCTTGCGGTTTTACTCGCGTTTAAACTTACGATTTTGTCAAAAAACCGTAGGAATATTTTAGTTTCACTTGAATGTGTTGAATGTCTGTGTGTATTGTCTCTTTTTGAACCCTAAATAACTAAATAGGAATAATAAAACAATAAAATAAAAATAAATAATTTAATAAAAAATATTTATTAAGCTTACATTTTGAACTTATGTATACTATATAGTGAGTCTAAAATATAAAAAATAACCTTAATAACCTCAAGTATTATTATCTCTTAACATTTTAACTATCTAAAAGGTAGGTATATAAATAAATAAAGGTAGGTTTCACACCTGATCAACCTCAGGATCCGTGATCAACTACATTCACTTTCAAGAGATGCAGAGTATCTTAGTCCAATTCGTTGACATTCTTTTCATATGGTTTGCTATTCGCAAACCATATGAAAATAATTGTAATGTATGGATCCGATGTATATAGTAATGTATGGAATACATCTTCGTTAGTTGCCGATCTTGAACACTTTTTTGCATGATGTAGTCTACAATTTTTGTAGTCTTTATTACAAGACTCTTGCGCATCTTCCGAAAGTTGTCCTATTGGTAAGACACCAACATGATTTATGATGCTCTCTCCATGAATCAGTAACTTATGTACTGATGATGGCATGTAATACCATTTGAATTTGGTAACATATATTCCTGCTGTTTCTAAAACATAATCACCGAACTTTATACCATCAATCATGATACCAGATGATAAAGCTTATAGAATTATGTATAATCTATATATCAGGACCTCATCAACACCTGTTATTTCTGCATAACAACTGGCATTACGGAAAAATCTTCTAGCTGTATTACCATCTCGCCACTTGTTGCCACTTACTTGCCTTGGTTTATCAATTATTAAGCCTAGCTCTTCACGGAATCTTTTTTGTACTGTTGCTTTTTTTCCTGTTTTAGTCGTTTGTTTTCGTCATTTACATATAGAATTTATTTATAGAAAAGTATCAATTCACGTCTAGAGCTATTAAAAGAACTCATTATAAGTATTTTGTATTGTAATTTAATAACGAACAATAACAAAGTGTGGTAAAGGGTGTTCAGTGCCAAGCTTTTTATAGGAAAATCGAATAAGGGTGGTGTGCATCATATACCATTATCTTAGACGACCTTATTTTCAAATAAAACGTGTGCAAAAACTATATCAATAACAAAAAACGCCAAAATTTTACCTCAGAAACGTCATACGATACTTATCAATTCAGTTCCCGTGATAATGAATATGAGACGTGTTATCAAAAACCGCAAAAAACCGCAAGTTTTTTTATTGTACATATTAGGTGGATACCTTGTGCATGAAATTATATCAAATTTAGAACTTCGCCAAGCTTAACTAACATATAAAAGTCTCGTTGAAGTTAAAACAATTTAATTTTCGTCGGCATTTTATGTAAAAAATTGTGACAGTTATATTTTATCTTTTATTATAATTTAAATAACTGACTATTACGCTACATTAAATATCCTTTCTAAATATATGGCACACTATATAGTTATTTCTTAACCAGTGCTCAATATCTAACTCTGAAAATATGTAACTTACAAGTTACAGTTTGTAGAATTTCTATACTTTCGAGTTCTAATGCATTTTTTTTACTATTTTGTGTATTTAATAGATAAAAACTAATTGAATATCATAGAATGGCTTCTTATGAATAAAATAAGACCAAAAACATGTACTATTAGCAACATTTTAAAAAAGTATTTTTAATCAGCTCTTGTTCTACGATAATCCATAGTGCGTTGGTGCGTTTACAAATATTTAAGCACAAACAGCCAGACTCGAAACAACTACTTGTAGGCCATACAAATGTGTGTTTCGTGCGGGATCGAACCCGCGACACGCAATGCTGAAGGCAATCGTTCAGCCACTGCACCAACCGTGTCGTCACCTGAGTTATCTGAAAAAAATGCATTTTTTTACATAAATATTTCATCATGTAAAATGTATACTCACATTATTAAGTTACATTAAAGGCTGATTTTTCAACAGCCCGATAAGTGTTATCTGAAGATAAAGACGCCAGTTTGCATACTTAAACACTTTATTTATGTAATTGTACAATTTCTATACAATTTGCTATCAAATCGTAAATTTATTCCTTAGCTAAAAGCGACCCACGCATAATGTTTCACTTAAAGGACTTAGTGCGGAAAATCGTAACATATAACATAGGTAAAAGCTATCTGTTTATTGGAAAATCAAACTTAAATCTATACTAATATATAAAGCTGAGGAGTTTGTTTGTTTGTTTGAACGCGCTCATCTCAGGAACTACTGGTCCGATTTGAAAAAATCTTTTTGCGTTGGATAGCCCATTAATCCAGGAAGGCTTTAGGCTATATTACATTACACTGCGACCAATAGGAGCGGGGCACAACTAACTCCCGCGAACGAAGTCGCTGGCGGCCGCTAGTACTAATATATAAAGCTGAAAAGTTTGTTTATTTCTTTGTTTGTTTGAACGCGCTAATCTCAGGAACTACTGGTCTGATTTGAAAAATTCTTTTTGCGTTGGATAACCCATTAATCCAGGAAGGCTTTATGCTATATAACATCACACTGCGACCAACAGGAGCGGAGCATACCTCACTCCACGCGAACGAAGTTGCTGGCGGCTGCTAGTTTATTATAAAGTAATCAATCTACTATGAACAAAAAAACTAGACACGATCTTCATATTTCTTCCCATTACCCTTTTATTATTAGCTCACACTGAAGAATGGGTCGCGTACGACTGCTGTAAATCTTCATTACTCTGACTTCTGTGCCCACACACTGAATCCAGGAGTGGCTAGGACTAATACCCGTCAACACGGGAACTCGTAATGGTGATTAAATAAGGGCCGGGTCCGGTAGACCATTACAAATGATCCCATTTATAGAATACGGTACGTGAGGACATGGGTATAAAAGACTTTTGAAATTGTTTTTATACGTTTTAATTATGTTAGGTCGTAAAACAATAAATTATATGTTTAAGAAAAATCTTTAACTATTTTTTGGATATAGTAGAGTGCTAGGGTTAACTGTAGGTACAACATATGAGTTTAAGATCGTATGATCGAGTCGAGACAGCTGCTTTAATTCTCATAAATCTATATATCTATATTATACTAGCTGACCCGGCGAACTTCGTTCCGCCTTAAAGGCAATATCACATGAGTACTTTTTAAATCAGGATAATTTTAAATAAATAACTATTATTATTCAATGATTCTTTATTTGGGAGCACAATCCTGGCGGTTCTCCGGCAATCTTTAATGTGCTACAATACTCGCAAACAACATGCATTGGCCCAATGCGAACATCATTGCGCTATATTATATGCGTATTGAAACGCTGCCCGATTCAAATCAGTATTTGATGAATTTCTTCTTGTGCATCGTAATGCTCTGGTGAGTGAGAAGCACGAAGTCGAGCCATACTAAGGCTGCGCTCTTCAAGTGCAATTTCTTGCTCTTCTTCAGTTCTTTTTTTTTTTGTTAGGATGGGAAATCATCAAATGACTTCTTCCGCTCTGGGCGGAGCGGAAGGGCGTGTCAGACTTTTATTGACTAAAACCCACCCGTGTTACTACACTTGCCTGTGCAACGGCCAGTGCCATGGTTTCTTTTTTAACCAACCCGCAACCCTGTGCAACAGTCCTCGTGGACCCCGTCAAGGTGTGCTGACATCTCTTTGAGGCGCGTGTGAAACACAACGCGCCGTCAACCCGAGCCTGGTTCTTACCAGAAGGCGAGCTGCCTATAGCTCGCCGCCCGCAAGCCCGCGCCTACGGTGGTCAAGAGTCCGATGTTGCCACCCGACCAGGGCGCTTCCTGCGGCGGTTTGAGGCGTGAGGGTAGTGGGATTTCCGCTCCCTCACGCGCTCCGCCTCCTCCTTTGCCAGCATCACTGCTTCACAGAAGGAGGTAAAAGCTTGCCATGCACTAATGTTCCGGACTATGGCCTGGACCAGGGTCGGACGCGAGAGATGAGATCGCCGCCGATAGCCGCCACGAGGACACGGCTGTGCTCTACCCAAGCCGGGCAGACCTCCACCATATGCTCCACCGTGTCCTCAGGGCGATGCACACATGCACACATGCACGATGCACACGCCAGGGTGACCACCCTGGCGTTTCCTCCCGCCTTATACGGAACAGGAACCTCCCGATTCAGCCGTGTCTGGTGAGGACCTACGTCAGTCGGAAGGTGAGGACGCCGTGGTGCCTCTCTAGCTACTCCTCAAAGAGAGGACTTACCGCCGCTATTGTGGCGTGTTCAGTGCTGGATTGCGACAATCACACTTTCCATGTCGCCATGAGGTCCCGCCGGAGCTCTGTCCGCTGTACTGCGATTTTTCGCGGCAACGGAGTTATGCCTCCTCTCGTCACTCCCACACGTGTTCGAGGGATAGTGTTTCTCCACAATTTAATGGATGTTATTATACATATAAACGTTTCTTTTTAATTACTCTATCTATTAAAAGAAACCTCATCAAAATCTGTTTCGCAGTTTTAAAGATTTAATCATACAAAGGAACATAGGGAAAGAGAAAGTAACTTTGTTTTATAGTATGTAGTGAAGTGGCAAATGGCACAGCAATACAATATTAGAAATTTTGAAGTTGAAGTTTGCTTTGGGGCTTTTA